>JAKOGI010000639.1:175000-325000 GCA_029747015.1 Carnegiea gigantea
AACAATTACTACACGGACAACGAGGGTGCAGGGTACTACGGTGTGGTGGAGGAGCAGGAGATAAATGCTCCTAGCAAGCATGACAACAACAACTATTTCGAGAACAGTGCAGAGTACTATGGTGGGGAGAAGAAGCAGGGGATGAGTGGAAAGAACAACTACTACTACAGGGAAAATGAGGGTGCAGGGTACTATGGTGGGGAGGAAAAGCAGGGGATCAGTGCTAAGAACCACTACAACTACAGGGGAAATGAGGGTGCAGGGTACTATGGTGGGGTGGAGAAGCAGGGGATGAGTGACACAAGATTTTTAGAAAATGGAAAGTATTTCTACGATATCAATGCTGAGAAGAAATATGATACAAATCCTGATTACATTCCCTACACTGGCAACCATTACAATGCTATTTATGAAAATAATTACAATAATTACGAGAAGTATAACACCGGAAATGCCAGGAAGGGGTACCAGAACGAGGAGCAAGAGGAGGAGTTCGATTTCGATCCTTAGATTAATTATGTTTGGTTTTAAAGTCTTTTTTACTTATTTAATACCAAGGCTTTCAAGGCATACATTAAAAAATAGGGGATAATTTTTATTAAATTGTGACTATACATGTCGAGCTCAATGTATGATGGGATGATGTTAATTGCAATATCCATGATGTTGCGTTTTTTATGGTTCTTGCTATAGTGTCAATGTTGTTGGATTTAGATTTTTGAACACAGGTGTGTATTTGTTGTTGAATAATGTTTTTAGCTCTTCTTTTTATGCATTTGCCCATAATTATAGGATCATACTTTAACAAAATAGATAAAGATACAAAAAGAAAGCCCCTCAAATTTTCTACCACCCAATGTGGCCCACAATTTGAAGGAGCATATCTGCACTTTGACAAGCCGAGCCAAAGCAAACAAATAAAGTAACCATCTTGCTTTTATCTATGGTTTATTCTTCATAAAACAAGGGCTGGTAAAAATTCAGATCCAGATCAATTCGGGTTCAGACAAATTGGATATTCAGACAAAAATTTCATACCCAGACCCTGTCCGGGTTATAAATCGGACACATAGGCCAGATTCAGACCCGGACCCGAATGGCTGATGTCCGGACCCAGTTGTCCGGATGTCCGAATTCGAGTATTGATTTTAGGACATTCGGACCAAACTTTTGTGTGACCGAACCCAAATTCGATTTTTTAGTGTCCAAACCAAGTTGTCCGAAGTTGTTCTTATGAAATTTTATAAAGAATTTTGGATTAAAATTACACATAAATGTAGTTGTCCAATATTCGAACCCGGTTGTCCGATTATCCGAATTTTTTCGAACCCGAAATGGTTCAAAAATCCGGACAACCCGAACCCGAATGCTCAAACCTAAACCTGAACCCGACCTGAATTTAAATTCAGACATGACTGGTTGTCCGAATTTTAAATTTGGACATAAATTTTGTGAACAGGTATGGTTCTTTTAGGTCGGATGAATTCGGGTAATCGGGTCAGATAGATGTTTGCCATCCCCACTTAAAAACGCTAAGCTCTATGTTCATGAAGGTTTTTTTTTGGGTTGGGGGGGGGGGACATATACACGATACTATTAAAAATTGATATAATTGAGACTTAAATTTATACATCTGACAACAGTTTATATTAACTCTGCACTTTCTTCAAAAAAAAAATTTCATATATCATACTCATAATTTTGAAAAGGTTTATGTTGTACTTCAATTGTGCTCAAATTATTTTATTTTTTGTTTTGGATCATTAATTTCATTAGAGTCAAACTAATGTTAGCCCAATAAGAAGTAGAGCTTTCCCATCATAGATTTTCTCTATTTGCAAGACTCGAATCCGAGAACTTGCTTAAGAGGTTCAAATGTCAGACCACTTGAATCAACCAGTGTTGGTGATTTTTTTAAAATGATCATAATAGGTATTTTGCACAATTTTACAAATCACATTGATTTTCTATGGCTTTTGTACTCTAAATTATGTCTTCCAAAAGAAAGGAAAGAATTTATTACAATTGGAAGAGAATCCTGGATATCAAATTGACAAAGATGGAGTTCGAATTCAAATCAAGTGCTATAATCTTGAAAATTTTATGAACTAAATTGACTGATTTTGACAGATTTATTTATAATTTTCAATAGTAAGAGTAAGCAGAGTGGAGTAGGAATGGATCGGTGTCATTCATGTTTGGTAGGCTATAATGCCAATAGATCTCATTTAGTCAAGAGGCTACGTAGGGTAGTTGTGTGATTAAGATGAAAGGAGCAAATCCAAGCATGAAATATAAAGCAAGACGAATTCACCTTTTTGTTACTAAATAGGTTGATTTGGTTGCCATTGTCATCTTAAAACAGTTGGACATTTGGTAAGCAATTGTCTATCTCACCAACCACTCTCTTTTTATTTTTTTGGGGGGTTGCTTATTGTTTCATTTATTTATGCAAAATGATAAATATTTATTACATGACATTTATATAAATTTGTGGGTTAAATACAATACTATAATGCTAATAATATGACAATATACATCATGCTCCAAGACATCTTTTATGTGGCTTGTCTTGACTTAAAAACTATATTATCATATATTAAACTAAAAAAAGATGATATGATTGAATAGTGAAAGAGCCTTGTGAATTATAAATTATGTGAAATCATCATTTTAGTCATAATTTTTCACAATTATAAAACTATGCATATCATACATTTTTTAAATGGGGTTGATCCGATTAGATTGTCATTTGTACTTGTTGGTTTAACTTACGAATGCTAAAAGTTTACAATTGTCAACTAATCACAACTATTGAAAACTTGAATATTTTAAAATGATAAGTGTCTTGCTGCAAGACACTTTTTAAGTGTCTTGTTTTTTACTTAAAAATTATATTGTCATATTTTTAAATTTAAAAAATGGTATAATCAAATAGTGGAAGCACTATAAGTTATAAAATGTATAAAATCATTTTTATATCCATAATCTATCACATTTCTAGAATACGTGTATCAAATGCCCTGGCAAATAGGATTGATTCGATTATGGTGTTATTTAATATTTTATCGGCGTAGGCGGCAAGTATTTAAGTTTAGCAAATTCATAATTAAGCATAATCATTAAAAATTGGTAACGTTAAATCATAAAATATGTTAATTTAAAATGAGACAAAATATTTAAAAATATTTTACACCAAGATATATATCATCACTTTTTAAACTAAATAAAATATTAATTTCGATTAACATAAGACACCTAAAAAATATTTGCGGCAAGACATATATCATCGTGCAATGCTGATATGGAGTGAAAAACGCTTCTTCCTTTTTACTATTAAGAAAGCGGGGAGGTATCATTTGCAGAGAAAAGGAGTTGGAATTTGGTAAGCAATTATCATTTGTAGAGTTGCTTGCTTCCTTTTTTATTTTTATTTTTTTGCTTAGTTTATATATATAAATTTGTGAGTTAAATAAAATGATGTAATGCTAACATGAAAGGTATGAATCATAATTAGGGGTGGACAATAGAACGGATATTAATTAGATTAATTGATAAGTCCGTCTAAAATAAGGCTAATAAAGGGTCGGATCGATAATGGGCCGCCTATTAAGGCATATTAACAAGTCGGACCAGGTTGGCCCATTCATGGCTTATTTAGTAGCCCATTATTTTTTCTGACCTACTTGACACATTAGTTTGCATATTTCAATTAGTTAAGCTTATTACTAACACTTTACATATAACGACAATCAGTATACATCGTTTTTTTGCGCAAGTTTGTTCCATTTTTAAACAGGCCTAGAGTGGCCCGCCCATGGGCCAACTTGACCCAACTCATTTATTAGCTTATTTGTGTATCTTCTAACTTTGAATTTGGACTAGTTTAGTTTGGTAAGAATATTACAGAGACATTAGTTACAAAATTAACTCATCAAATACACTCCTTAGTTGGTAATAGCGGGTCGGGTTCATTTGGCCCATAACCCAGTCCAGTCCATTAACAAATATACTGGGCTCAGCCAGGTCCGTTTAGTTAATAGGTTGGCCCAATCCAACTTAATCTGATCTGTTTTCCCCCTAATGATGATGCCTTATTATGCCCTTTGAGAAGTATCATATCATCATATACAACCAAAGCATAATGTTTTCAACAGTATGATTTTATGGTTTTTCGAAAATGTATTATAAGGGGGTTGTCGAAAAAGTCTTTGATATGGACTATACATGCAGTATTGATGTAATTTCATTCATTAATCTATCGAAATTTAATTTAAAATAGAATTTTATGTTTAAAAATTTATAAATTGCTAATTGTTAATATCTGTTGCTACGTACCATCGTCGACCGTCATTAGCAAGTTTTGATGCCCTTTTTTTAATTTGTCACTTTGCTTCTCTATTAATGATCTCTATAACTATGGGAACTAATAGGCATCTCTATTTTTATTTTTTTTTTTCACTAGGCATGGCCAACTTGCCCACTCAAAATTTTAAAATTTTATCATTTTTATAATATGAATATTACTCTTTGCTTTTTTTTTTTTTAATGTGTGGAAGAAAATTACTGTTTGCTGACCGCTTTGATTTATTTTATTTTTCATTTCAATGGCTGCACAAAAAATCATCTCCTAACAAAAAACATTAATCATGCCAAATGCATGGATTTATTTTGATGAAAAAATTCACAGTTATCCAGGAACATTTCACAAAAAAAATTTAGAAAAACAAGACCAAAATTACAGTTTGGTCAGTTAGGTTTTGCATAATAATTTTTGGGACCTATGAAAATTGGAAATAGTTTAGAAGTGCATTAACATTACAAATAAATATATTGTCTTGAAATGACCAAAATATCATTGGTGTTTTTATTTTTTCTTAAACAATAATAATAATAATAATAATAATAATAATAATAATAATGATGATGATGATGATGATGATGATGATGATGATGATAATAATAACAACGATGGTGGTGATGATGATGATGTTGCTGATGATGATCATAATTAATTATGAGAAAATAAAAAGGAAGTGGACATTTTGTTTTTTGATGAGTTATAAATCTATCGGTTCAAATGTTGATGAATTTCTAAATTATTTCCAATTTTCATAGGCCCCAAAAGTTATTGTACAACAATTAAGTGTACCAAAGTGTAAATTTTGCAAAGCAAGAATGTAATTCCATGGCAGTAATTGTTAGTTTTTTCTCTAATTAACTTTGCAATTCTTGTTCTGTTGTTCACTAAATGAATGGTTTGTTTGATTATGTTTGATCTCTATTGATGATCCCATGCATGGGGCTAATTTTCAGTGAAATTCTATTCCCAATTTTTTTTCTCCCCCTAAGAAAAAGATATATACGAAATGCTCTAAAATATATATCAATCTATATGTCAAAATCAAGTATCAGGGTTATCAATACGGATTAGTTTAAGTAGTTTGGCACTTGCACCTCTTAAGTAAAGTTTCAAGTTCGATTCTTGTGAATTGAGAAAATCTATAATGAAAAAGTTATATCTCTTTATGAGCCAACACTAATTTGACTTTAGTAAAATAAAAAAAAAAAAATGAAGGTAAATGTTGCACTGGTAAGGTTAGGAATTGAATGATTTGATTGCATTAATAGTTGTCTCCCACTATTTACATGCATATGTCTTGTGGTCAGATCATGACTTATGAACCAAAACATGGGTTTACCTAAGACGACCCCCCAAAACACCCTAATTGCGTGGAAATGAAGTCTTCAACTTTCATTAAAGGTGCTTAAACAACTAAACTAAACTAAACAATGGTTAACTTTAGGGATTGTCCTCTCTTTCCCCCGTGATTGACGGACCAACTTTTAAGCTGTTCTCTTGACTTGTACTCCAATTTCTTTTTTCTTTCCCTTTTTTTTTGGTGTGCGGGAAAAACAAATTGGTAACATGACCCAATGTCCACCCCACTTTACTGTGAGCTTATCGTTTGCCTTTGTTAAGGGCAAATGGTAGGGGTGGAAATGGTTGGGTTTGAATCGGATCCAGTGACGAAGTCAGGAAATTTGGAGGGGGGGTCGGAATTGAAAAAAACAAAAACATGAGAAGGGAAAGGTTCAAACTCACAACCACCGACACACAAAGCCAAGCACTAGACCGCTAAGCTATATAGTTTTCATGTTCTTCTTCCACAAACATAATACATATCTCAATTTCGAAGTTTTTTAATTTTCTGACTTATACTTATTTTTTTTTTTTGGGAGAGGAGGGTCAGGTGACCCCACTGACCTCACGTTGCCTTCGCCCCTGATCGGATCCACTAAATTTTGATTCACATAATTATTTTTATTTTTTATTTTATTTTATTTTTTGTGGAAGAGGGTAAGTGTAAAAGATTTAGACAACTCTTCTTACGAGAGTTCTACCTAAATTGTCATTAATTAAAATAAAAAGAAAATCCATACGAAGAGGAGAAAGAAAAATACAATAATTACATAAAAAAGAACCATACTTTGCCAACTAGTCTACCGCCATATTAACTGGTAAAATATCAAATAGTTGAATGAAGTACTAAAAGGAGAAATCTGTTATTGGATCCACAAGTATAGACTTCACATAGTTACTTTCAAGAGAAAGTTGCATGTTGAGAGAAAATTTGATAACTTAGACTCTTAAGTTCAGACTAAATCAAGAACCCCTTTAAAAAAAGGTAGTATGTTTAGTCTAAATAGTCCAATTTATTTTTTTTTTTTAATGTTTGTTATCATTTGATTCATCCAAATTTGAGTAAGCATGGATATTATTTATCTGATCTAGTACATAGTTGGTGAAGCAAATCTCTAGGCATCTTTAATTGATAGAATTCTCAAGTCAATAATTAGCACTTCATCTAGTGATAGATTAATTTATTCCCCAAATCGACTTACATTTGCTTAACATTTTTAAAGGATAAACTCAATAGATTGCATTGGTCTTTGTGGAACGATATTTTAACTAGACTACAACATCAGTGCACTTGCAAGCTTGTCAAGTTTTTGGCGCCGTTGTCAGGGATCAAATTTGTCAAATATTGAGTTAGTTCTTCGAAAATTGACTAAGCATTTTTTTTCTTCTTGTCTCTATTATTTTTTAATTTGCATTGGTAGTGTTTGTGGTGGTTTTTGCAGGTTGCAAAGTTCCTTCCCTTCAAATTCGATTTGGAGCTGGAAATGAACTTTTGTTCAAGGCAGAAGAAGCTTCGGTTAGAGGAGCAAAGGCTGAAAGTCCAACAAGCATCTTCAAGTATGCCAAAAGGTGCAGGAGATCAACAAAGGACGCTTCGGGACTTCATCACCCCGGATGTCCATGGCATCACAACCAGCATCGCTAGGCCAATGGTAGAAGCCAATAATTTTAAGCTGAAACAGGTCTTATATCTATGGTACAACAATCTCAATTTGAAGGCACCTCGATGGAGGATTCGAATCTACACCTCTCAATCTATTTAGAGGTGTGTGATACTTTGAAACTCATCGGAGTTTTAACCGATGCCATCTGACTTCGATTATTTCCCTTCTCATTAAGGGACAAGCCGCGGGCATGGCTTCGCTTTGCCTCCGGGGTCGATCACTACATGGGACGAGCTCACCTGATACGCACCAACCACGAAGTTCTAGTCTACAAGAGCATGTCCTTGTTCAACAACTCCATTCGGATCCCTATTGTCAAGGTATTCAGTTTGACCTACAAGCTCCCTTGGGAAGGTCCTTACTCTCTTGGACCCCTATCCCAAGCCAAGCTAGTCCAAGCTCCTTGTAGAAGCCTAGCAAAGGTTTCCACCCAAAAACAGTCCAATTCGGTTCCTTAGAACAACCCAGGCAGTGGCCGTTTCTTTTGCATGTTCAAGGCATTTTTCCTCTTACCAGGGGTTTGGAAGCACTTTACACTTTTGGGTTGACAACCTAAGTCCTTTATAAAGCTTTTATTTAGCTTGTAAATGGCCTAGGTTTATAACTTTTGGCTAAAGATGCAACCGGGTATCCAGTTTCAGCCACACAGCACCTGACTGAAGTTTGAGGTGATTTTTGGCTTGCCTTGGCAGGCCTTTGGTCGAGATATTTCTGGCCTTTCTTTAAGTTTAGGATGTGATCTTTCATATAAATCAAGTTGCAAGTGAAAAGGAGGCCATTTGGGGGTTCAATTCATCCAAACATTTCAGACCTGCAAACTGGCCAGTACAGCCGCGCACATGGGTCAACTTCTGGCCCTCTATTACCCAAGAGCAACCTGATTTAACTGAACGGTTTAAAGCCTAACTTTAATTTTCAGGTCTTATCTTTCCAATGAAGCAAGTTCCAAAGCATTTTGACATCATTTGCCTAGTCAACCAGCCTAATCTTTCAAACCGTGCAAAACTGGACAGTCCTGGAATTCAGCCTATGATCTGGTCCGAAATGAGCTCCGTTTGTTCCCATCTTTTGAGGACTCTTTGGGGACACCTAAGGGCATGAAGGGGTGTCTAAATGTTTATCAAATGAACCCTCAAAACCTCAGATTCAGCCACCCAAGGTACAGCTATTATCCGGGCAAGCAAGGAAGAAAATACCCTTTTATCCAAGGGACCAAAACAAGCTGTACTTTGCTGTTTTAGGTGATCAGCCGGCTGTCCTTGCTGTTTTGACTTGTTTTTCATCTTATCAAAGCTTTCATTAGTTGTACTTAAGTGTAACACATGTTAGACCCCTCAAACATTGAGATTAACACTTGTATTAGGTGTCAAACATCCAAGAGATGCTGAATTTAGGCCTTGTATTAGCTAGACTAGGTTGCTTGATTTAGCTAGTTAAACCTTGGCCCTTGATCTTGTTGTGAAGGCCGGATATACTCGGCCAAAGCTGAATGTTTACTAACTTTTGGAATGAAAATGAAAAGTTTTCTTTGCTAGCTTAAGCAAATCTCAAATCTCCTCTACTTTATCCTTCATTGGTGGGGTTTAGGAGTGATTCTTTATCCTCTCTTCCGGTGCGTTTGCTTTACGAAGATTGGTGGTGAATCCTTTAGCTTTGGCTGGTGGTTTTAACCTTTAGGCCAATTCATATCCAAGTGTGTTGAGGGTTAGTAGTGTCCGAAGTGCTAGCCTAGCACGCATCAACTGGTATCAGAGCCCACGCATCAACTGGTATCAGATTCGATTCTTGGTGAGTTGGTTTTGATTGCCGTAAGCTCCTCTTCTCTTCTCCTTGATTCTTTTTTCGTTTCTCCCCTCCTTGAATTCACTTCTCACGTTCCCCTTGAATCCACAAAGAACCCTCCTAGCCCAAACACGAATCCTAGCTACAAAAAAAAAAAAAAACAAGCTCCACAAATAGCCCCAACCGTTTCTCCACTCCTTTACCAAAACATGGCCGAAAGGGGAGATCCTTCTTCCTCACCTCAAGACGCCCCTTTAAGGGAACCGGTGAGAGTTCCTAGAGGTATGACTCTAGAACAAGCTCACGAAATGAGGAGGGATAGAGCCATCCTTGAGATGCAAGAAAGCATAAGAACCCTCACTACACAACTCCAACAACTCGTGGCCCAACCGAGAAGACAAGAACGAGAACCCGAGCAAACCATCGCAAGGTTCCTAAAAGGTCTATCTCCACCTATCCTTGAGCGGGTCGAACTTCAACCCTTTTGGACCTTTGAGGGTGCTTGCAAATTGGCCGTGAAGGTAGAAAAACAACTCAAATCCAAACGCCCCTTTGTTTCTACCCCCTTAAAGCCCACGGCCACCCCTAAGTCCTTCCCACCCTTCAAACCGAAATACCCTCCCAAGACCACCCACAACCAAGAGAAAGGAAAAGAAGTTCTAAAGGAGGGACTCAGAAGCCAAAAGAAATGTTTCAAGTGCCATGGTTTTGGGCACTTTCAAGCGGATTGTCCAAATCGAAGAGTCCTTACTATTAAGGAAATTGATGAGCTCGGTCACATGGAGGTCGAAAGTGATGAAAGTGAAGAAGAGATCCTTGAGGACGAAGAAGACCCCACCTATCAACCCGAGGAAGGGGATGTTCTTATGATCAAGAGGGTTTTGCACACTAAGGAGGCCATTTCGGACTCCAATCAAAGAGAACAAATTTTCCATTCAAGATGTAAAGTCTTGAACAAAGTGTGCAACTTGATCATTGATGGAGGGAGTTGCACTAATGTGGCTTCCCATGAAATGGTTACCAAGCTTAACCTTACTACCATTCCTCACCCAAGGCCATACACCCTACAATGGCTCAAAAAGGGGAGTGAAGTAACGGTTAGTAAGCAAGTTCTAGTCCCTTTCTCCATTGGTGGCTATCAAGACGAGGTTGTTTGTGACGTTTTACCCATGGACGCTTGCCATTTGCTCCTTGGGAGGCCTTGGCAATTCGACAAGGATGCTACCCATCACGGTCAAGCTAACACTTATTCCTTTAGGCTTAAAGGGAAAACCGTGACATTAGCCCCTCTACCCCCAAACCAAACACATAAACACAAACCCAAGAGTGGAGAGACAAAGCCAAAAGACCTAACCTTGCTAGTGAGTGAAGGGCGAGTTGAAAGGGCCCTTGAGAAAGGAAAGACCGTGTACATGATTCTCTTTGTTGAAACCCCACAGAATCCCCCACAAAAAAACCTACACCCCTCGGCCATCCCCTTAATCCAAGAGTTTGAGGATGTTTTCCCTCAAAATCTACCTCCCGGTCTTCCTCCTTTAAGGGGCATAGAGCACCAAATCGATTTAATTCCCGGTGCCCCTCTACCCAATAAACCGGCCTATAGATGTAACCCCACCGAAACCAAGGAACTCCAAAAGCAAGTGCAAGAATTGGTGGACCAAGGTTATGTGAGGCCAAGTATGAGTCCTTGTTCCGTTCCGGCCTTATTAGTTCCAAAGAAAGATGGGACTTGGAGGATGTGCATTGATAGTAGGGCCATCAACAACATCACCATCAAGTATAGGTACCCAATTCCTAGGCTTGATGACATGTTAGATGAGCTACATGGTTCAAGGATCTTCTCAAAGATTGATTTAAGGAGCGGATACCACCAAATTCGGATGAAAGAGGGGGATGAGTGGAAGACCGCTTTCAAAACCAAGCAAGGGCTATATGAGTGGCTAGTCATGCCATTCGGACTCTCAAATGCACCTAGTACTTTCATGAGATTGATGAATGAAGTACTAAGGCCCTTTATTGGTGACTTCGTTGTGGTTTACTTTGATGACATTCTTGTGTATAGCAAGAATGAAACCGATCATATTCTACATCTAAGGAAGGTGTTCACTACTCTACGTGAACAAAGATTGTATGGCAAGCTTGAAAAATGTGAATTCTTTGTACCAAGGGTTGTTTTCCTTGGTTATGTTGTCTCAAGTAAAGGAATCCAAGTGGATGAATCCAAGGTGGAAGCCATCCAATCTTGGCCGGTTCCCACCTCCATTACGGCCGTACGAAGCTTTCATGGCCTAGCCTCCTTCTATAGAAGATTCATCAAGGATTTTAGTTCCATCATGGCACCCCTCACGGAATGTATGAAGAAAGGTACTTTTGTTTGGACCCCCTCGGCCCAAAAGTCCTTTGAAACAATCAAGCTCAAGTTGTGTGAGGCCCCGGTTTTAGCCCTTCCAAACTTTGAAGAGTTGTTTGAGGTGGAGTGTGATGCAAGTGGAGTAGGGATAGGAGCCGTTCTTACTCAACTCAAAAAGCCTTTGGCCTATTTTAGTGAGAAATTGAGTGGCCCCAAACTCAATTATTCAACATATGACAAAGAGTTTTACGCCATAGTCCGGGCTTTGCATCATTGGAATCACTACTTGAAACCTAAGCCCTTTGTATTACATTCGGACCACCAAGCTTTAAAGTTCCTTAGTGGGCAGCCTAAACTCAATTTTAGGCATGCTAAATGGGTTGAGTTTTTACAAGCCTTTTCCTTTTCCACCAAACACAAAAGGGGTTGTGAGAATGTGGTAGCCGATGCACTCTCAAGGAAGTATGCCTTGATCTCACTTCTAGGGGCAAAGCTACTCGGATTTCAAGCTATTCAAGCTTACTATGAGGAAGATTCAACTTTCAAGGACTTGTTTAAGTCCCCTCCTACTCACGGTCCCTACCAAATTCAAGAAGGATTTCTCTTTAAGGGTAACAAGCTTTGCATTCCTTCTTGCCCTTTTAGAGAACTCCTAGTGAGAGAAGCTCATGGGGGCTCACTTGCTGGTCATTTTGGGATCAACAAGACCTTAGACATTCTAAGGGAACACTTCTTTTGGCCCAAGATGGGAGAGGACGTGCACAAGGTCGTTTCAAGATGTGCTATTTGCCACCAAGCCAAGAGTCAATTTCACCAAGGGCTCTATTGTCCCCTGCCCGTGCCTCTTAGGCCGTGGGAAGATGTGAGCATGGATTTCATTGTGGCCTTGCCTAGGACACAAAGGGGCAAGGATTCGGTCATGGTGGTTGTGGATCGATTCTCAAAGATGTCACACTTCATAGCATGCCACAAGACCGATGATGCTTCCCACATTGCGGATCTTTACATGAAAGAGGTGATTCGGCTTCATGGTGTTCCCAAAACAATTGTGAGTGACCGAGACACAAAATTTCTCTCTCACTTTTGGAGGAGTTTATGGCATCTCTTGGGTACTAAGCTCCTCTATAGTACCACTTGTCATCCTCAAACCGATGGCCAAACGGAGGTGACAAATAGAACCCTTTCTACCCTCCTTAGGACATTGGTTCACAAAAATTTGAGAGCGTGGGACATCAAGCTAGCCCATGCGGAGTTTGCCTACAACCGCACACCGGTTAGGGCCACGGGCATGTCACCATTTGAGGCTTTGTATGGGGTTAATCCCCTAACTCCCATTGATCTTCTACCTCTCCCCATGGATTGCAAGGTGAGCTTTGAAGCGAAAGAACGAGCCAAGGAGATGCAAAGTCTACATGAACGGATTAGGGCTCACATTGAGAAGGGTAATGAAGCTTACAAGAACAAAGCCAATAAGAACCGCAAGGGCATGGAATTTCAACCCGGAGACTTGGTATGGCTCCACCTTAGAAAGGAAAGGTTCCCCTCAAGAAGGAAAAACAAGCTCATGTCAAGGGGAGATGGCCCATTCAAGGTGATTTCTAAGGTTGGTCCAAACGCTTACAAGCTAGAGTTGCCCGGTGAAATGGGGGTTTCGGCCACCTTCAATGTAGGGGATCTGAGCCCTTACATCGAGGATGACTTGAACCTTGAGGATTTGAGGGCAAATCCTCTTGAGGAGGGAGAGGATGATACGCACCAACCACGAAGTTCTAGTCTACAAGAGCATGTCCTTGTTCAACAACTCCATTCGGATCCCTATTGTCAAGGTATTCAGTTTGACCTACAAGCTCCCTTGGGAAGGTCCTTACTCTCTTGGACCCCTAGTCCCAAGCCAAGCTAGTCCAAGCTCCTTGTAGAAGCCTAGCAAAGGTTTCCACCCAAAAACAGTCCAATTCGGTTCCTTAGAACAACCCGGGCAGTGGCCGTTTCTTTTGCATGTTCAAGGCATTTTTCCTCTTACCAGGGGTTTGGAAGCACTTTACACTTTTGGGTTGACAACCTAAGTCCTTTATAAAGCTTTTTATTTAGCTTGTAAATGGCCTAGGTTGATAACTTTTGGCTAAAGATGCAACCGGGTATCCAGTTTCAGCCACACAGCACCTGACTGAAGTTTGAGGTGATTTTGGCTTGCCTTGGCAGGCCTTTGGTCGAGATATTTCTGGCCTTTCTTTAAGTTTAGGATGTGATCTTTCATATAAATCAAGTTGCAAGTGAAAAGGAGGCCATTTGGGGGTTCAAATCATCCAAACATTTCAGACCTGCAAACTGGCCAGTACAGCCGCGCACATGGGTCAACTTCTGGCCCTCTATTACCCAAGAGCAACCTGATTTAACTGAACGGTTTAAAGCCTAACTTTAAGTTTCAGGTCTTATCTTTCCAATGAAGCAAGTTCCAAAGCATTTTGACATCATTTGCCTAGTCAACCAGCCTAATCTTTCAAACCGTGCAAAACTGGACAGTCCTGGAATTCAGCCTATGATCTGGTCCGAAATGAGCTCCGTTTGTTCCCATCTTTTGAGGACTCTTTGGGGACACCTAAGGGCATGAAAGGGTGTCTAAATGTTTATCAAATGAACCCTCAAAACCTCAGATTCAGCCACCCAAGGTACAGCTATTATCCGGGCAAGCAAGGAAGAAAATACCCTTTTATCCAAGGGACCAAAACAAGCTGTCCTTTGCTGTTTTAGGTGATCAGCCGGCTGTCCTTGCTGTTTTGACTTGTTTTTCATCTTATCAAAGCTTTCATTAGTTGTACTTAAGTGTAACACATGTTAGACACCTCAAACATTGAGATTAACACTTGTATTAGGTGTCAAACATCCAAGAGATGCTGAAATTTAGGCCTTGTATTAGCTAGACTAGGTTGCTTGATTTAGCTAGTTAAATCTTGGCCCTTGATCTTGTTGTGAAGGCCGGATATACTCGGCCAAAGCTGAATGTTTACTAATTTTTGAAATGAAAATGAAAAGTTTTCTTTGCTAGCTTAAGCAAATCTCAAATCTCCTCTACTTTATCCTTCATTGGTGGTGTTTAGGAGTGATTCTTTATCCTCTCTTCCGGTGCGTTTGCTTTACGAAGATTGGTGGTGAATCCTTTAGCTTTGGCTGGTGGTTTTAACCTTTAGGCCAATTCATATCCAAGTGTGTTGAGTGTTAGTAGTGTCCGAAGTGCTAGCCTAGCACGCATCATCACCAAGGCCTTCATTGCAAAGTTCTTTCCACCTAGCAGGACGGCGAGTCTAAGAAATCAAATCACTATGTTTTCTCAAAGGGAAGATGAGTTGCTCTATGAATCTACGAGTAGTTTAAAGACTTGTTGCAGTTATGCCCACATCATCGACTCCAACGATGGATGATTTTTCAAACCTTCTATAATGGGGTCACAATCGATGAGGTCTACTGTAGATGCGGTGGCAGGTGGCACATTGATGAGCAAGACGGATGATGAGGCCTATAACCTAATTGAGGAGATGCCGCTCAATAATTACCAATGGTCCTACAAGAGAGGCCAAAACAAGAGGGTTGGAGGTTAGTTAGAGCTTGATGCCATATTACTTTGCTTTCTGCTAAAGTAGATGCCATGTCTCAAAGGTTACAACATTTGAATGTCAATTCTGTTAATTCAAATGCCCCTTCCCTATCATGTGAAATTTGTGGTTCTGTTGACCATTTGATTGTGAATTGCCATGTTGGGAGTCCATTTTTCCAATATGCTAGTGACCAAATCAATTATATCAATAATTCCAATCCTAGATTGACTAATGACCATTTTTCAATATATACAATCCAGGTTGGAAGAATCACCCCAATTTCTCCTATAGGTCTGACACCCCTCTTATGCCTCAATCAAGTGCTAGACCAACCCCTGGCTTTCAAAGGCTGCGTACCGTTAGCCATGATGGAGAGTATGCTTCTAGCGTAACAAAAATAAGATGAGTATATTAAGAAATTAGCTTCTAAGGTTGATGTGCTTAGTACTCATAATAAGATGTTGGAACCTCAAATTACCCAACAAGCTACCTCTTCATCAATGCCCCTGGATAGATTTCCTAGTAAGCATGAGTCTAATCCTCAAGAGCAGTGTAACTATGTTATCTTGTGAGGAGGATTTAGAGGGTTTTGAGGGTGTGAAGCTTGAAGAGGGTGGAGAGGTGAACAGAGCTGTGAGTGAGGAGAAAGGTGATGAGCTTGAGACTATAACTTTTGGAGAGGCCAGTAGTCTAGAGTTTCCTGAAGAGTCTCCCCCTTAGCTCAAAGATCCATGTAGCTTTTTCATTCCCTGCATGGTTGGAAATGTGATTAATGCTAGGGCTTTATGTGATCTTGGTTCAAGTGTTAATTTCATACACTATACCATTTTCCAAAGGCTTGACTTAGGATAATTGCAACCAACACCTATTTCCCTCTAATTAGCGGATAGTTTCGTTAAGTACGCTTTGGGTATTTTGGAAGATGTTCTCGTAAAAGTAGGTAATTTTTGTATGCTTAATGACTTTATCGTCCTAGATATGGCCGAAGATGCCTACACCCAGATTCTTCTAGGGAGGCCCTTCTTGGTCACCTCATGTTGCAAGATAGATGTAAAAGGTGGGCGGTTAACCTTTGATGTAGGGGAGTGTCGTACTGAGTTTAGTTTGTTTGAAAATCGAAATTTTCCCTACCCTTCATTTGCCTATGATAAAGTGACAGTTTCTCCTAAGATTGACACGTATGATGATTTGTGTCATAGTGACCCTCCTATGTTTGATTGTATTTCTACTAAGGGCCCTCACCTTGACTATGCTAAGATGGAATTTGTTGCCCCTGTGCCACCTAGAATAACCAAGGACAAGCCCTATGCTATTATTGAGGGTTCCACAAGTGATTATTGTAGGTTTGCTCGAGCAGTGATGTCTTTGCCTCCTATGAATGGTATTGAGTACGATTTTGACTTAGAAGTTGAGTTTGATAGTGGTCCGGCTAATGGAGCCGACTACCAGATTATTTTGCATGCGGATCATGCTATTTGGCACTACTTGATGAAGAAGGATCTCCATCCCGATTTCTTGAGATCAAACCTTCTATTGCAAGAATTCAACTTTGTCGAGCTAGCACAGAAGTAAAGCTCGAATTCTCGACCTTAAAAGAGCACTTCTTGAGAGGCAACCCAAGTTTCCTGTAATAATTTTTCTTTTTATTTGTCTGTATATAATGCATTCGTTATTTTGAAAAAAAAAAAGAGGAAAAAAAGGCAAAAATTAAAAAAAGGAAAAAAAACAAAGGAAAAGAAAAAAAATGTGTAATGAGAGAGTTCTAAAGACTCCAGACAGAAGCTACCACGAACTCCTAGTGGTGTCTAACTTGGTTCATGGAGCTCCTGCCAGAAATCCAAAAAATTTTTGGGGATAAAGCTGATTACGGAGGGTCCATGGTGTTCACTGCAGTCCGTGGCAGGCCTGTTTCTTCGCGGTCAAGGGTTTTTCACGCCCTTTAACCCGAGCCTTTCATTCTTCTTCTTCAATCTTGTCTCTCCCTCTTTCTCTCTCTCTAAACTCTCTCCTTCTCTCTCTAAAACCTCCATTAACCCCCACGTTCTCACCTTCAATTTTTACTTAAATTTCTTCCATTTCGTCTTATTTTCATCACCTTATCCCGATTCTCTTTAAATTTCCCCTTTTCTAGTGTTTTTTCTCTTATATTCTTCCCATCTTCATACCCAAATCTATAACATCTCAACTACACCTTCTAATCTTCCAAATTTTCGTCTTTTCTTCCATAATTATTCACCATTACCCCTTGGTTGCACAAATTTTCCATTTTCACCCTTTTCATCCATTTTCTTCACCGTTAGGATTTTCAAGCATCCACATCCATCCACATTCCATATCCATGTCACCCAATAAGAGAACAAGGACTACTCCAGGAGCGGGGACATCGAGTTAAGTTCCCTAATGGGTTTCCTGACCCTCAACTAATGCACAAAACTAAGGTAACATTCTTAACCCACTTGGTTTAACTCTTTCTAAGCATATTGCTAGATATAATGCTTTGAATGGTAAACTTGTTGTATCTACTCGATACTTTGATGAGGATTTGTTGACTAGATTGGTTTGCTAGATCATATTCGTTGGTTGTTTGCTCGTGGGGGCATGGGTCAATTTATTGAGACTTGAGACCATACATGTAGTGAACTTATTTTAGAATTTTTGAGTACTTTGCATGTTGAAGTCAGGGGCGGTCCTCAATGTTAGGAGGGATATTTATCATTTTACTTGAACGGGAAGTTTTATGAACTGAATTTGAGTGCTTTTAATAGCATATTTGGGTTTCCACCTAGTTTGAATTTGGGCCGATGTCATGTGCCTAGGGAATTTATTCCTAATACTTTTTGGTATACCTTAACTGGTAATTATCAATATGATGCTAGTCACTCTAAGGGCACCGTTATTCAAAACCCCTGTATTGGAGTAGCCATACGTGCCCTTCCTTGTTGATTGTTTGCTCAGAGGATAGTTTTAATGTGCCTCATCTGTCCGAGCTATATTTCTTGCATAGTATGCTAGAAGGGACACGAATTGACCCTGGTTCAATTTTTGCCAATCAATTGTTGAGTGCAGCTACTAGTTCCGCAAAGAGGATAGTAATTGGAGGCCTTATCACTCCTATAGCTAGGTCGGCTAGTACTGAGCTTAACCCAGATGATATAGTGTCAAGTTTTGAGAGATTAGCCTTAGCTGCCTTTGAAGAAATGAAATTTTGTATGATGGAGGGAGGTAGGATATGTTGGATTTACCCTATAAACAGGTTTACGCCTCTTCCAAATGTTGACCATACTACTCTTTTGAATCCGGATAATCTTTTATTTATGCTGGGTGATGAGGAGTTAGTTCATCCTGCTCCTCCACCACCTCCTCCTCCATAACCATATTTAGGCACCTCTAGTTCTTCTCAGCCTTCCTCTTCCTAGGACTACACTGATTTCCATGCCACCCTTTGGTCTATCCAAGAGGAACAAGTCTCCTTACGGGCTTATTTCCAATATGAGCATGCCGCCCTCCGTGATTTTGTTTATGATCAGCATGATGAGCTCTGCGGGATGATTGCTTCCTAGAACCAATATTTCTAAGACTTTAGGGCTTGTTTAAAAACTTGGCATGATTGGCATATATCTCAACCCCACCCCCTTCTTTTCCTCCTTATCCTTTCTAGTTTTTCTTCCCCCTTCCCAATGGTTATCATGTGCTTGCATTAAGAACAATGCTTTATCCAAGCATGGATGAGTTATGTGTTTCTTTTGTAAAAATGTGTATGATGTGGTCGTGTGAATAGTTTGCATTTTAGATCATGCATTGAGGGTTAATTACAGTAGTTTTGGTTAAGCATTTAGTTTTGTTTTTTAATTTTTCTATTTTAGGTTTCTTTTCTTACTTTTAGTTTCATATTGGCATTTTCAATTTTTAGTGGCATTTTAGGTTTGGCATGCATAGAAAAACAAAAAGAAGAAAAAAGAAGAAAAATTTAGATTTGAAAAAAAAAAAAGAGTCAAAATCCTCCGATAATGAGTCTTTAGGCTAAGTAGCTTTCTTTGGCTTAATTTAACCCTTTTAATTATGTCCATTTGTGAATAAAATGTTTGATAATGAGTTTTTGAAAAATGCTTCTTGATTTGACTAACAAGTTGAATGTGAATTGATTGCTTAAATGATGCTTTGCATGAATATTTGGCATGTCAGATTCAATGGCCTAGTTGAGCTTTGGTAGTTATCCTGTGAGACTTTGAGCTTGATTGGACTAACTTATCAATTTAGTCTCATGTTCCTTTTATGTGTGACTCTTCCTAGATTTCAAAAATCTAGAACTTGCTTTGACTCTTGTTCAAGATTGCATTATGCATTTAGGCAACATGATTGAGGCATTATTTGAATTTATGAGCTAGATTGATTAAATAGCTACCCGTATTGTGTATTATTTATCCCTTGCTACCCTTTTGAGCCTTGACAATGTTTATTGATGTGAACCTTTAATCTAGCCCTTGGCTAAATACATGTGTACCTTGTTTAGCCAAGAGTAAAAAGTGTCATTTCTTGATTTAGGGTGGTTTGAGGATGATGATATAATATGTGGTTTGTTCGGATCAATTTGGGTTGGTTATTGTGTGTTGGTTGAGAAGTGTTGAAAGTAAGGTTCTATACTATGATATTCTATTAGATTTATAAAGAAAGAAGAAAACAAACAAAATAAAGAAAAAAAATAGAAAATGTGAAATAAAAAGGATTCGGCATAGATATTGTTTGGAATGACTCAACACTTTTTCTCGTTTAGAACCAACTAAGGGGATTGTTTATATCTTTTATATGTATTGGTTAAATAGTTCATTATTTTGTGTATTTGGAAGGTGATGATCTTGCTTTTAGTCTTTGGATTTTAACTCTACAAATCCTAAAACATTTGTTCCCTTTTAAACCTTTACCTAGTAGCTGGCCCCGTTACAACCTTATTGAAGTTCTCATGTTTACTTTCTGTGTTTTACATTCTAGTAATAGCGAATATGAGAGTCTTTTCAAACTTATGGTAGCTTTGATTCTCTAGAATGAGATTTGACAGACCCGTATTATATATTGAAACACGTGAGTGTTGAGTGCTTCATTACTAGAGTGAGATTCTACCGATTCTTCTTGCTCAAATTATTCATGTGTCAATATGAGTGTTAAGTTGAATTAAGTAATTGATTTAATGTTTGATGAGATACTCTCTAACTGTATTTCAAATGCTTCATTATCCTATCTGTTTTGTAATGTTTTTAATCACTTTCGGGCTAACTTATTAAGTCAGTTTGGCTAATGATGATGCTACTAATGTTTACCTGAGGAGGTTCTTCATCGTAGTTCTGATTTCATTAGTTACTTGAGGACAAGCAACAGTTCAAGCATGGGAGAGTCTGATAAGTGCTTGTAGAGAATACCATTTTAAGGTCATTCATGAGTTTTATGCTTAGCTTATACCCCAAAATTCCATTTCATGCTTGGGTATAGTTCTTTGATGAGTTTTGTAGATTTTGAGACTTTTTTGATCAAGCATTGACCCTCAAACATCAAGTTTATGACTCACCATAAACAGCCCCAGTCACCATGCTCGTGGAGGGGAAAAAAAGAATAAGAGAACTTCGAGACAAAGGCCCCTATGGACTGTCTGTGATGGTGGCCACAGTCTGTGGTAGGCCTATAACTACTGCACCTCTTCGTTTTCCTTAGCTTGTGTGGCTGAGAATTGACGGTAGCTGCTGTATAAAGATATACTTGGCTGCTCCAACAAGAGACCTAACATATCAACCTTAGAAATCCCTTAAAAGTTTTGTAATTTTTATCACCTTTTGGAGCAAAAAGAAGATTGGAAGGAAGATTACTTGCAATTGGAGTCTTAAAGATTGAAGAAGTTATCAAGAAACTCCATTGTTACGAAGTTATTCTCTTCCCTTGTTCCTTAAATTCAGTAGATTAGTTTTGTTTGGTTGCATTTCTTGATTGAAATATTTTGTTTGTTTTAATCATTTTGAGTAAGTAGCTTCTTTAGTCTTGGGATTTAATAGCCAAACTATGAACTTGGATCCTTAATCTTCATCAATAATGTGCTTATTCGATTTGGAATACTTCAATCTATCTTGTGTTATGATTGTTGTGAGCAGTTTTGACTAAATTAACTTACAAAATATCAAATAGTTGGATGAAGTGCTGAAAGGAGAAATCCGCTATTGGATTGGCAAGTATGGACTTAACATAGTTACTTTTGAGGGAAAGTTGCATGTTGAGAGGAAATTTGGCAACTTAAACTCTTAAATTTAAACTAAATCAACAACCCCTTTGAAAGAATAATAGTATGTTTAGTCTAAATAGTTCAATTCATTTTGAGAGAAAGGATTGGAAACTGTATGTTTGTTATCCTTTGATTTATCCAAATTTGAGTAAGCATAGATATTATTTATCGGATCTAGAACATAGTTGGTGGGGGAAATCACTAGGCATTTTTAATTGATAGAATTCTCTAGTCAGCAAGTAGCACTTCATCTAGTGATATATTAATTTATTCCAGAAATCGACTTATATTTGCTTACCATTTTTAAAGGATAAATTTGATAGATTGAGTTGGCCTTTGTGGGAGCGATATTTTAACTAGATTACAATACCTGTGCACCTGCAAGCTTGTCATGCACCTGCAATATACCCACGAAAAGAAAAAGGCCTTAAAGAGATGACTGGGTAGTACCTGCATAAGTTTGGGAAGATCCCAATTTTTGTCATGAGTAATGAATTCACTGACTGTTATTTGAGCATATAAGATGGTAGTAAGATCCAACGCCATAGATTCTACAAGACTACTAGTAGAGCACTAGTTATCTGACCAAAATTTTATGCACTGTCAATTACCTACTTTCCAGGGAATTCCTTACTTGAAAAACTCCCGATTATACAGAAGACACTTCCAGACCCAGGAATCATACCATTTGACTTTATACAAGAGGAAAATTTCCTCTTGGCCATATTTGGCACTTAACTATTTGACCCAAAAATTATTAGGCTAAGACATAAATTTCCAAGAAAGTTTTATTAGAAAACCCTTATTAATAGCCCCTGTTTTTGTAGAGCCTAATCCTCCATACTTTTTAGGTTGACATATCTTATCACATGCCACAAGGGGTAAACCTTTCTACTTATCAGAGTTTCTCTAGAAAAATTCACTATTAATTTTATCTAAGTTAGCAGCAACCATTGGGGGTAACTAAAAACATTGCTTTGTATAGCTAGGTAAAGCTTGAAGATTGGCTTGGATAAGAACAACTCTACCAGCCTTTGACAAAAATTTAGCTTTTCAAGTAGACAACTTTGAATTAGCTTTTTCAATACGGTGAGCAAAAAGATCCTTGGATGGCCTCTGGTGAAAAATTGAGCAACCTAAATACTTTCCTAATGCTGATCTTTGGGGGATATTAAAAATACCCCCTATATTCTGTTTATCTAAAGGTTTGGTATTTTTAGAGAATACGACAATCGACTTATAAAAATTAATTAATTGGCCCAAACATTGTCAAAAATTATCCAATGAATTTTTAAGAGCACGACATGCCAACGACGATGTGACCTTATAAAAAGCAAAATATCATTAGCAAACAAAAGCCAAGAAATTTTTTCAACTTTAGGTGCAATTTTAACACTGATCGCATACTTACGATTAAGAGTTTGATGGAGTATATGTTGTGTAAGGACTTCCAGGTATATGACAAATAGGCATGGGGATAGCAGATCACCTTGTCAAAGATATCTAGGCGATTTGAAAAAATCGCAAGATTCATTATCAACTATGAGAGATTAGAATACTATAGTAACACATTCTTTATCCAAGCAATCCATTTATTATGAAAACTCATCTTAGCCATACAGATGAATATGAAGCCCCAATTTACCCTATCCAAAGCTTTTCCATATTTAATTTGAATGTCACACAACCCTTTTTTCCTTTAGCACAATGATAATTTCATGGGCCACAAAAATATTATCATGGATAGCATGACGAGGAATGAACGAACTTTGAGTAGGTTGAATAACCTACTCAAGAACAGAGTGCATTCTATTGACTAGAATCATAGAAATAATCTTATATAAAGTGTTGCACATACTAATTAGGCAACAATGGTTTGTCTACTCTGGATTGTCAACTATGGGAATCAAAGATATCAATGAGTGATTAATTTCTTTAAGAGTTTTTCCTGAGGAGAAGAAATCCTTTATAGCGAGGCAAAGATGGTCTTTGATTATATTGCAATTATGTTGATAAAAAGTGGCACCAAAGTCATCTGGCCCAGGAGCTTTATAAGGATCCATTTGAGACACTGCTTCATTTTCCTCATCTGTGATAGGCTTAACAAGTTCTAGATTCTCTTCCTCTGCAACGGTGGGTGTAAATGTGCAAATCACCCTCTGAAGAGGCGAATTATCCATTGAGTGAAATTTGTTAGTAAAATCATGAATAAATATCTGTTGGATAGCATCCGCCTTAGGTATCCATAAACGATGCTCATTCCTTAGGCGAAGGACAACACAACAACATTTCTTAGTAGTAGCTGTTTGATGGAATAGTCAAGAATTCTGATCACCATCAACAAGCCATTTCTTTATAGAGAATTTACGCTAGTATTTTTGGTTAAATAAGGTTAATTTTTCTAATCCTCTTAATAGGCGAGCGTCCCAATCATTATGTCGCTTGCTGTTTGGATGGAGCGCGAGACGATTTTCCACAAGCTGTACCTTATGTGTATTTTTTCTTAACCTGTGTTAGATAATTAGCACAAGTAGTCTTATTCCATCTACGAAGTTCTGTTTTATCGGCTTTTAACTTTTTATTAAGTCAAAATATGGGTGAACCAAAGTAGTCAGTATGCCACTTCCGATGTACAATGCATTTCGACAAACGTTTTGACGCGAAAAAGTGTAGATTTTGATGGAAAAATGGTCTACTGACCGGAATTTTGACGGAAATTATATCCATCAAAAAACCATTGGCCGAAATGGACACTTCAGTCGACTCGTCAGAAATACTGACGGAAGCATTTTGATGGATTGACAGTCCTTCAAAATTTCAACTAACGAACCATACTGATGGACTTACAATCTGTTAATACAATAGTGATGAAAATTGTGATGGAGCGATAGTCCATCATAACACTTTTGGACGGAAATTTTGATGAAAAAGTTTGCCTGTCACAACTCCAAAGATGTCAGGTTTAGATTATTGCTAGATTTTTTACGGGCATTAATGATATAATCCGTCACAAATTATGACGGAGACCATATTTTCCGTCACAATTTTTGATAGAGGCCGTCAAAAAATCCATTAGAAATGATTTTAAAATTTCAAATTTTTAGCTTTCCTATTATGCAACGTGGTACAAAATGAATAAAATAATACAATGAAATTAGTGACGTAATTGTATCAAGAATTTAATGATGTCGTCAATAATTAAATTTCTCCTTGCTCCTCCTCCTCGCTGATTTTTTTTTTTTTTTTTTTTTTTGCTTTGACGAAGTCAAGCCCTATCATGAACCTAAAAAAAAAAAAAATTAAAGTCAAGCTATTTTAGATCAAAGAATTATAAACATAATTCACAAAATTACAACCCAAATTAAAGATTTGAGAGACCACTCACATTTAACAAATTACACATCAAAATTCAAATATGGGAAAGTATGATACAAGAATTACAACATAAAAATGAAAATTTGAACTTCAAATCTTAGACCTCAATCTTTGAATTTTAAATCTAAAAATTGAAATTTCAGATTAGAAGATTTCGAAATGATGGATATGAAATTCAAAAATTTCAGTTTTCAAATCTCACGTATGAAAATTTCAAAATTTCAAACATAAAATTTCGAATTTTCAAACTTGAGGGGAGAGAAGAAGTCTCTGTGACATAAATTTTCAGATCAACGAAAATTTTGAAGTCTTTGTTGATGCTCATAGCAGTGAAGCATCGATCTAGTGGATTTGATGGAGGACTCACATCTCTTTGTAGGTGATGGAGAATGATGGTGGTGGCGGTGATGGCATTGTTGACGAGGGAGTGTTTGCTGAGGTGGGAAGCTGGCATTGATTAAAAGAAGAAGAAGGTGGCGAGACGTATCAATGGCGTGGTCATCGTTGTTAGAAGCCAATGGAGTTAGAGCGGAGAGAGAAAGTGGGGGGATTTCATGAGTTAGGGAAGGAGCGTATTTAAGAGAGAGAGTGAAGGTCAGCAGAAAGAGGAAGGGTTGATTATTTGTGCCAGGGAACGATAGAGACGTGTTGTATCTAGCAATAAGCCACAAGTGTACAGCCGTGGTTGTAGCACTTTACAGGTCATCCGAAGAGATGAGCTAAATTTATTCACTAGTATTAAACTACTAAACTAATCTAAAATAACATAACTAAAACTAATTTCCAATAATTGCAAATAGCTTCACAAAAACCCTAATCTAAATCATGAAATTAAAATAAAAACTATAAGAGAGAAGAAAGTAATTACCTTGACTACTTAGCCTTATTAGATGTAGAAAATTTGAATCTTGAACAACAGATCACCTTGAGACTTCAATACCAGCCATCAACTCAAAAGGGCAATAAAGATTGAAACTTTGAATGAAAAAGAATTTTTGGGACTACTAAAATTGAAACGAATAAACTTGAATTGAAATTAGAAGTAGAAAACTTTGAATTGAAACTATAAGTAGAAAGTTAAAACCAAAACCAAAACAAGAAAAGTTGAAAGTAGAACAAGAGTTTGAAATTAAATTCAATTTGAAAGAATTCGTACAATTGCAATAATATCTCAGATTATCAAACTAATGCTATAAAAGAGAGGGAGAGAAATTGATGATTTTACAAGCACCCCCTATTTATGCTAGTGTCAACCAAACTTTCCAAATTGTACTAGAATTCTACTTTCCAAGCAATTATTTTTCGCTTTCCTAATTCCACTTGATTTATAATAACTTAAAAATTTTAAAAAATATCACATGTTTGCATAAATTTATCTGCCTCTCTTGTTTTGTTGGACTGTTTGAATTGCCATTGGGCGGCTAGGTGGGCCGCGCATAGAATAGGATGAGAAAGGAGCACTGAATTGCTTTGCTCGAGATTCTATTCTCTTGATTTGCATCTCTTATCACGTGTCTTTGTGCCCATAATTTCATTAAATCTTTATTTCCTACAAAATCACAAAAACCAAATAAAAACTAAAAATAATCTCAATTACAAGTAAAAACTAAGTGATTAGGAGTGCTTAATATGATACTTTTGGCGCCCAAACAAATACCCACATATCAAGATTTTGCTCGTGCTCAAGTAAAATAAAAGAAAAGAAAGATCTAACCTAAGACACCCTAACTCGCTTTCGTAAGAAACACGGTTGCACGTAGCACATGCAACAAGCCCTTTAAACCCTTAAATTCCCCCAAGTGGACGTGCATGGTCTCATGAGGGCTTGCACAACATATACCCATAAAATGTATGAAGAAGAAAAGAAAAACAGAAAGAAAATAGAAACTCTTTTTTAAATTTTCAGATATAATAAAATATACATATGGGAAATTGTACACAATTGACTAATAAATCACTCCTGTAACCCAAATATAACATTACACACAAGCACAATGTACATGTAAAGACTCTTAGTTTCCAAGCATTACACCTATACATTAATATTTCACCCCAGAGACCTTCAAAATAGTAAGTCAATCCTAGTGCATAGTGTGCAAGTGCACCATCACCCTAGGATTTAAGCTTACAAAGGTTCGACTAAATCCTACTTCACTACTTTATTAACCCATAGACTTGCAATGCAGACTTTCCCAGTAACAATATATCTTCAAAGGGTAGCACACAGTAGCGCATACCTCAAAGGGTACTTGTCATTCGCGACTCTTTGGCTTTTCATTTTGAATTTTTTTTCCAACTCTTTTTTCTTTTTTTGTTGCATAAAAAGACAAGTGGGAGAATTAAACCATGAACATCTAAAATCCTAAGATAATGGTGATATATAAATAGGTATTAGACTCCACATTATAATAGGATAACACGGTCTGAACTGGGATATAGAGTGACACACTTTGATCTAACATCTACCATGCACACTGCACTTATATACAAACCAATAATAGGTCACAAGGTGTCATAGCTAAAATCACACAAAAATAGAAAATCTTTTTGATTTTTCAAAATTTTTTCCCATTTGGTTTTTTCTTTTTCAAAAATTTTAAAGCATAGCTTTCGCTTCGCCACAATGTCCGTATTGTGGGAAAATGAGCATCTAAAAATAATAATAAAATAAAAGACACAATATACACAATATATAAGGGATAGAACAATAATACCAGGTTAGGTGCAAATTATAACTATGCTATAGGCCCCTGAGATCCGTTTAGAGACAGACTCATGGAGTGTCAGCCACTCCATATCAAGGTAGAGATTACTACTCAAATCAAAACCTATTAGCGATCATAGCAGCTTTGCAAATAAACAAAGACAACTCTCAATAAGATAAATATAGTAGAAATAAGAGAGTTGGTGCCAAATATGCTATATCCATAATGTCAATGCAGCACAATTGGGGGTCCGTTTCAACTAATCAAATTCTAAGGCCCAAATGTCAAACAAAGAGATATACTTAACCTTAGCCAGCAAGTGAGTCATCAACCTAGAAATTTGATCATCATGAACGAATTGTCTAGGCAAAATAGTAGGCCCTGAGTCCACAAGTCCTTTAATTTCAATAAGCTCAACAGTCTCGTCCAAATAACGGTTATAGGCACAAAGTTCTTAGACTCTAAAAATTTAGACTAAGATTTCTCATGGATAATGTCATTAATGATGGCATCAAAAGAAAAGGATTTATATTGAATACAAAAATCCACATTTAGGCATTCATTTTCATCTAGCTCATATGAAAAAGATTCTTCCATACAAAGAATATCATCATCAAATTCTAAATTAGTGGGCTCAACCAACCCCTCACATGACTCCTGTAAGCAAATGTCTTATGACTCATCTATATCATGATGTTCATCTTTAGTTGTGATTTTTAGATCTAACTCACTAGCATTCTCAAATTCTTCACCCTCCTCAAACTCAAAAGAGTCATTAAAAGGGAAGGGTGAGTCAGTCGAAATTAGTATATCCTCAGTGACATCTCTAGGTGAGCTAAATTCAGGTTCAAGGTTATGGGATAGAGACACAGAGTGGTCACTCTCTTGTTCTAGGTTAGGAAAAGAAATATCATCATGTAAATCGGGCCTAGCAAGATAAGAGAACTCAAATTCATCAAAAAGATTAACTTCAGGTTTAGGAGATTCTAAACTAGATTTAGAATCATTATAATTGCCCTATTCTGATTGAAATAGTGAGAAAATTTAGCAATTCTCTCTTTTAAAGTCTTTATCATTTTCTTAGTCATTTCATTTATTGTCTTTCAAAGACTTGCACATGTAGCATCCATATAATCATGGTAAGGACAATTATACACATTGTGATTAGAAGACTTACAATAATCACAGAAAATAGGGAGCACACAAGAGTAACGTTGGTGATCGTATGAATCTATGAAGTGATCCTCGTGGTGAGGATTAATAGGAAAAACATATTCACCATGAGTAGGGTGTCTTAAGGTCCCTCTAACAGTTCAAACTCATAAGTGTCTCAACCTAAGTTTTCGAAAAAATCCCAAACCTCATATTGAGTTCTCAATAATGGCCCTAATAAACCTTCAGGACGCATAGACCTCGGAATTAAACATTCAAACCCACAACAATGACCTCACAAATTTCTCATTTTTGAAAATTTTGGTTCAATTGAGCACGATAATCGTTAAGTCTCAATAGATAACACCAAAAAAGTTCATGTCCAAATTGTGGGAAATTAAAAACTGGCATCGTTGGAGCTTTTTTTTCAATTTTAAGAATTTTTCTTTTTTAGATTTTCAATTTTATTTCAATTTTTTTTAGGTTTTTCTAAAGGGGAAAAATCAATGACTCTAGCACACCAATTCAAAACTAATTCCTAAAACAAAAAGAAGACACTTAAATAATTAAATTAACAAAATAGACTAACAAAAATAAAGCTACATTATCAAAAGAAAAGAAAGGCCAAAATAACTAAAAAAACCAGAAGTAACCTAACACAAAAAACCAAAAACAAGCACAAGCACAAACGCGAAGTACAGGCATCATTTTCTTTTCCTATTTTTTTTGAACACACAAAACAAAAACAAAAATAAGCTAAACAAAAAGAAAAATAGAAAACACCACCTAAACTAAAACAAAATAGAAATAAACTAAAACCTAAAAAAGCAAATGAAGATCAAATTTTTAGGAAAGCAACAAATGTCAAATTTTTCCTGGAAAGCAATAAACATTCAAATTGTTTAGGAAAATGGGTGAATAACAAAAAGAACCAAATTTTAACTACTCAAAGCAAATAAATTGGACAACTATGACAACTACTAAGAAACTAAATTACTACTACAACTATTGAAAGCAATTAACAACTAAAACTAGTATTGAACTTCAACATCATCCCCGACAATGGTGCAAAAAACTCGCAGTATTTCAGGAATTGCAAAAATCAGCCACAAGTGTGCAGCCGTGATTGTAGCACTTTAAAGGTTGTCCGCAGAGATGGATTGAATTTAATCACTAGTATTAAAATACTAAACGAATCAAAAATAATCTAACCAAAGCTAATTTCCAATATTTGTAAGTAGCCTCATAAAAAACCTAATCTGCATCCTGAAATTAAAAAAAAAAATTGTAAGAGAGAAGAAAGAAATTACCTTGACAACCTTGCCTTAGTAGATGTAGAAAATTTGAATCTTGAACAAGAGATCACCTTGAGACTTCAAGATCAACCATTGACCCAAAAGAGCAACAAAGGTTGGAGCCTTGAACAAAAAAGAATTTTTGGGAAGATTAAAATTGAAGCTAATATAATTGAATTGAAACAAAAATTAGAAAACTTTAAATTGAAACTAGAACTACAAAAATTAAACTAAACTAGAACTAGAAAAATTGAAACAGAACAAGAATTTAAAATTAAATTCAACTTGAAAGAATTCCTACAATTGCAATAATCTCTCAAACTCTAAAACTGATGCTATAAGAGAGAGGGAGAGAAATTGATGATTTTACAAGCACCCCTAAGCACTTCCTATTTATACTAGTCTCAAGCCCCTAAACTTTCCTAATTATACTAGAATTCTACTTTCCAAGCAATTATTTTCCACCTTCCTAATTCCACCTAATTTCGAATAACCTAAAAAAAATTTTGGAAATATCATATATTTGCATAAATTTAGCCGCCTCTCTTGTTTTGCTGGACTACATAAATCGCCATTGGGCAGCTTGGTGGCCGTCCATTGAAGAAGAAGGGAAAAGAACGCTGGGTTACTTTGCTCGAGATTGTATTCTCTTGATTTCTATCTCTTATCGTGTGTCTTTTACCCCATTATTTCACTAAATCTTTATTTCTTACAAAATCACAAAAACCAAATAAAAACTAAAAATAGACTCGATTATGAGTGAAAACTAAGTGATTAGGAGTGCTTAATAGGATACTTTTGGTGCCCAAACAGATACCGTCACACCAAGATTTTGCTCGTCCTCAAGCAAAATAAACGAACAGAAAGCCCTAACCTAGGACACCCTAACTCACTTTCGTAGGAGTCACGGTTGCACTTGGCACGTGCACCAAGCCCTTTAAACCTTATGTTCACTCTAGTGGACGAGCGTGGTCTCATGAGGGATTGGACAAGATATACCCACAAAATCTTTGAAGAAGAAAAGAAATCCATAAGGATAATAGAAAATCATTTTCAATTTTTCAAATATAATCAAACATACATAAGGAAAAACTGTACACACTTGACCACTAAATCACTCCTGCAACCCAAATATAAGGTTATGCACAAGCACAATGTGCTTATCAAGACTCTTAGTCTCTAAGCATTACACCTATACACCAATTTTTCACCCCACAGACGTTCTAAATAGTGAGTCAATCATAGTGCGTAGTGTGCAAGTGTGCCATCACCCTATGATGTAACCTTACAAAGGTCTGACTCAATCCTTACTTGACTACTTTATTAACTCATAGACTTGCGATGCAAGCTTTCCCAGTGACAATATTGCCTCAAAAGGTAGCACCCAGTAGTGCATACCTAAAAGGGTACTTGTCATTCCCGACTCTTTGGGTTTTTATTTTTAATTGTTTTAGCTCTTTTTCCTTTTTTGCTACATAAAAAAGTAAGTGGGAGAATCAAATCATGAACATCTAAAATCCTAAGATAATGGTGATATATAAATAGGTATTAGACTCCACATTATAATGGGATAACACAGTTAGAAAAGGGATATAGAGTGACACATTTTGATCTAAGGTCTACCATGCACACTGCACTATATACAAACCAATAGTAGATCACAAGGGGTCATAGCTACTCAAGATGGGACAATTTCATAAAATCACACAAAAATAGAAAATCTTTTTGATTTTTCCAAACTTTTCCCCATTTGGTTTTTCCTTTTTCAAAAATTTTAAAGCATAGCTTTCCCTCTACCACACCAAGATCCCACAATGTCCGCATTGTGGGAAAATCAGCATCTAAAAAATAATAATAAAAGAAAAGACGTAATATAAACAATATACAAGGAATAGAACAAAAATACTGGGTTAGGTGCAGAATTACAACTAAGCTATAGCCCCCTAAAATTCATTTAGAGAGAGGCTCATGGAGTATCAACCACTCCATATTAAGCTAAAGATTGTTGCTCAAATCAAAGCTCATTAGCGATCGTAGCAACTTCTCAAATAAATAAAAACAACTCTCAATAAGACAAATACAGTAAAAGTAAGAGAGTTGGTGCCCAAATATAGTATATCCATAACGTCAGCGCAGCACAATTGAGGGTACATTTCAACTTATCAAATTGTTGGGCCCAAATGTCAAATAAAAAGATATACTCAAACTTAGCCAATAAGTGAGCCATCAACCTAGAAATTTGATCGTCATGAATGGATTGTCTACGCAAAATAGTGGGCCCTAAGTCCATGAGTGCTTTAATTTCAATATACCGTAGAGTGTGGTCCAAATAACAGTCATAGGCACAAAGTTCCACTACAAGGAAATTGATTTTTTGTAGCACCAAATTTTGCCACAATATGTCCAAATTTTGCTACATTAGCTTTTTGTAGCATTTAAAAAAGTTGCCACAAGGTTGCCACAGATACCTCATTACAAAGAGCCTTTTGTGGTAAATTTACATTTGCCAAAAAATATATAGATTTTGTGGCAAATTTTGAATTGCCACAAATATTAAATTGCTACAATATCTCATAATTTAGTAGCAAGATTGAACTTGCCATGAAATTGCTTTTGCTACAAAAGAATGATATTTGTGGCAAGATTAATATGCCACAAACCATATATTAGTAACAAGAATTTATTTGTGACAACTTGCTTTTGCATAATATATATATATATATATATATATATATATATATATATATATATATATATATATATATATATATATAAATATGTATATATATATATATATATATATATATATAATATATATCTATATATATTATGTATGTATGGTATGTATGTATGTATGTGTGTGTGTGTATATATATATATGTGTGTGTGTGTGTGTGTGTGTATGCATATTGTAAATTAAAATATGTCAATGTATGTTATAATGAAATTAACCTTTGCAGTTAATAATGAATTAATATGCTCTCCAAACACATATTGATAAATGAAAATAACGGGGACAGTCATAGTGAAAGAATCAAATTTCATTGATATATATCATCGTATACATGAAGTTAATAGCTACTAAATATTGAAAATTATATTTTATTTGTAATTTCTAACTATAAAAATATGTAAAACAACTCCATTAATTTTTCAAAAATCAGGGGGTGTTGTCCTAAGAAAGGAGAAAAAAATATATCTTTATGTTCCTCAGTGATGTTAACTCCAAGCTAGTCATCTTGTTTGCATTGTACAGCATGAGTACTGAATATCTACAACAAAGATCGAAAAATTTAGACAAACATAATTGCTTAACCAAAGTATATACAAATATTATGATTCATCAAAAGAATACTTCATTGCTCGAGCCGACTGCTCGTATTGTTGTTGCCGGTAAGCAGTGACAGTGCAGGTTGCAGTGGGCTGCTGTCATTGCGTTGCAAGCATATGGTGTTAGCAGTCTAGGGTTATTCTGTTGTCTCCTAAAGATAGCATAATGTATTAATTGTTCATAACAGACCTACAATAAAGGGTAGAAATAATGTCCTAAGGCACACATTTTGCCTATTCCCTTGGTAAATAAAGCACTAACAGTTAGAAGGGGTTTGTGTTATCATTGGTAAGACTAATGAAAATTATTTATACTTCATCCGAAAGTACAACAGTTAATTAAATTATTAATAACCTAGAAGCTAAGTAATTTGGGCAGTAAATTAAAACAAATATAGCAAAAGCACCTTAAAACCATGAGATTAGGGGGGTTAAGAGCTAGTTGGCAAAATATAGAAAACATTCATGTTAAACTTATAACTGACATAAAATAGTAAAAAGTGCCTCATGAGCCAACAATCAATGAATACTTGTTCCAAACAGAGGCACCAAAGTTGACGCTCAAGAGCAAAGAATACAAAGTACTTGATGGCTGTTACTACTAAAAAATAAACAATGAAAGAGAAATAAAAAACAACCAATTAGGGATCCAAAGTGAACTCGAATTGGAAACTCAATCAAAATAAATTTCAATAGAAGAATAGACCTTTTTTATGGATCGATAGCAAGGTAGGGGGGAGTAAGAAGCTTTGGCGGTGGAAAACAATAACAAAGGAGCTTAATCTTAACAAACTACACCTTAAGGAGCTATAGTAATAGTTGGTACATAATCTGAGGACCCATTATAGTGATTGTGTGCCACTACGTGCAATGGTTATGTTGTGTGGTACATAACGTAATCTCCTATCCACAGTAGTTCAACACAAATTTCCTTGATGTTTGACATGGTGATCAATAATTCTTTTTTTTTTGGCAAATACATTTAAGCCTTTAGGGGCCATCCACAATTGACAAGCATGACCAATACTTGTCAAAAAACGCAAGCATAACCCATTAAACATTGATATATAAACTGCACAACCACCTATATACTTATAATAACTTCCAGTACATTGCTAGTTAAAATCAAAAAACACTACCACCAGTTTCATTGCCATAGAAACCCGAGAGATCTTTACTGTTGCTTGATAATACTAGAGTCCTGGTAAGAAAACTAAACATTCATAGAGAAACTTTCTATGGATGATGCCTTTTTGTGAGGCTTTTGGATAAGGAAAGATGCCCCCAAAAGAACAACCATTTTTTGATTAATCAACAACGCCTAACCTATTTACAAAGGAAAGAAAATCTAGTTCCATATGTTGATTTCTCTATTAATTTATCTAGCATCAATCAACATTAAAATGCAAATGTCAATGATTAATATTTAGACAATGAATTACATATTCACGATGTTTGAATAGAAAATACGAGAAAATGAGAATCACTACCACAATTTAGGGAGAGACAAAGAGAAAGACTTGGTAAAATTGTGAAGAGTCTTGTAGAGAATAGAAAGCCTGAAATCTTTTATCAGCTCCAGATTTTCACTGTTAATGCATCATCAAGTTGTTGCATCAAAAGGGTCAAACTATCATTTTTGTAGTTAGTTATTATGATATTTGATATAACCACAAGCGCACGATCTTTAGTTGTAGCACTTAAGGGTCAATTTCTAAAAGATGGGGTCGAAATTAGGTCTGATCAGATGACTATTCTTGCATTGCTCAACTAATGAAATAAAATTTTAGCTAAATTAATCAAGACATGTATAATTCCTAATCACCCAAATCAAATAATTCAAGATAAGGATGAGAAGCATTAACATGGCTTACTAAACAACTTTGACATGGGGTTACAAGGTTCATTTCTATTTCAGCATCAACAATTAATAGAACCCAAACTTGACATATAACCAAGATCAAACCAAAACCAATAACAAAACTAGATATGAATTAAATAGGAATTTATGAGCCATACCCACCACCTGAACTGAAGTGCAATAAATCAACTCAAAACCCAAATTACAAAATTCTCAAATCAAAGAAGCACTTAAAAGACAGTTCCTATATTGATAGATACCCATCAAATAACAATATCAGGCAAGCCAAAAGTATGAACAATTAATTAGAAGGAATACCTAACAGTGAAATCCCGCGCCGATCCATTCAGTCAATTAAGTCTGAATAGAGGAAACAGAGTTAAGGATGGTAGCAATTATCACAATTGACTTCAAGTGTACAAAGAATAGCATAAAGGAAATCACCCAGATTAGAATCAACTCCTAGTAAAATTAGGGTTTTTGAAACATGAACACCGAATCGATCGTTAGAAGCTAAAAACCAATAAAAAAATCAATTTCAGAAACAAAAGGGGCCCGCATTAACAATCTTGCCAGAATTAGGGCTTTCTTGTTGAAGAACTTAGTATGAGAAAAGGCATATGCTTAAAGTACCTGATTACGATTCTACCATTCATTGAGTCCTTTGATTGCTATCTCCAGTGGACGCAATTTAGTGATGGGCGAAGGAAGCTTGGCCCTGACACTTTCTTCAGAAGATAGGACGTGGAAGACACTATGGAACTTAGAGGGGAGCGGCTAACAGGAAGACAATGGATTTTTATAACATTTTAAAGTACATATAATTTCTTTTTTCTTGGTAAGGCCTACCGAAGCATGGGCGGATGTACATATGGACACCCCTAGCCCAAAAAAATTTGTAGTAGGCTATTTTGAAGGGGTTAAAAGTTATATATATGGACACCCCTAGAAAAAACTCAAAAGGAGTCATGGACATTCTTGCAACCTTCCATTTACACGGTCCAAATAATTGAGCTACCAATATTTTATTTTTTATTAAAAAAAGTCTGTAAAGACCTTGACGGTAATTAAAATAAAAAACCCACAACTCAACTCCCTACTAATCTGACCCTCTCTCGTTAGTCCTCTCATGCTAAAATTTTGTTCTTAGCGAGATTGGTTTGTTGCTCACACTCAATTGCACAGAAACCTTGTGTTCTTGTTTGATTTCATCGTTGAGTTTGTATGTTTGCTTTTCTCCTCAAATTTTGTACAGATCAATCCAATTTCATTTTATGATACTTGAAAATAAACAAAATCAAAAAGATGAAGAAAATGATGCAAGTAGTGGTGGAGTAGGTGGACACCCCTCTTTTGAATATCAAGATTCGCCATTGTAGTGAAGGGGCCAGTATTTTCTTTAAAAAGTCTGCTTCCCTTCTAAAACTTAGTAGTCATTAGTCAAAGACATTCTTGTGCGGCAATTTTGCTCAATTGCTACAATAGACTCATGCTTTTGTGGCAATTTTTACATTACTACAAAATTTTTAATATTTTTGAACTATTATAGCAATTTTGAATTTGCCACAGAAAAAATGCTACAAAAAAATAGATTTGTTGTAGTGGGGATTTCTCCGGCACTGACAGAGAGAGGAGAATGAAATCTCCTACTATTTCAATTTTCGGCGGCTAGTTATTTAAGGAAGCATATCGATTAGAAGATTTAAAGACATAAAAAAAGGCTGATTTTTTTAAAAGTCAATTCCTTCATGCTTTATTGAGATATACTTTTCCTGACTTGCGCTGTGTCTTAGTAGCAGTTTAAGGTAATTGCCACAATAGACTAATGTAATTGTGGCAATTTTTATTTTGCCACAATTAATTTGATTTTTTATTAATATTGTGGCAATTCTCAATTCGCCACAAAAAAATTGCTACAAAAGATTAATTTTGCTTTAGTGTTCTTAGACTCTAAAAATTCGGACTTAGATTTCTCGAGGATAAGGTCACTAATGATGGCGATAAAAGAAAAGGATTCATACTGAAGACAAAAATCCACATTTAGGTCTTCATTTTCATCTAGCTCATATGAAAAAGTTTCATACTCTACACAAAGAATATCATCATCAAATTCTAAATAAGGGGGCTCAACCAATCCCTCGCATGACTCCTGTAAACAAATATCTTCTAACTCATCCATATCATGATGCTTATCTTCAGTTGTGATTTTCATGTATAACTGACTAGCATTACCAAATTCTTCGCCTTCCTCAAACTCAAAAGAGTCATTAAAAGGGGCGGGTGGGTTAGCAGAAATTAGGACATCCTCTGTGACATCTCTAGGTGAGCTAAATTCAGGTTCAAGGTTAGGGGATAGAGACACAGGGTGGTCACTTTCTTATTCTAAGGTAGGAAAAGAAATATCATCATACAAATCGGGCCTAGCAAGATAAGAGGGCTCAAAATCATCGAAAAGACTAACTTCAGATTTGGGAGATTCTAAACTAGAGGCAGGCTCATTACAATCATCCCTATTCTAATTGAGATAGTTAGAGCTTTCTGTAATTCTCTCTTTCATAATCTCTACCATTTATCAGCCATTTCATTTATTGCCTTTCCAAGACTTGTACATGTAGCATTTATATAATCACCATAAGGACAATTATAAGTATTAGGATCAGAAGACTCACAATAATCACACAAAATAGGGAGCACACACGAGTAACATTGGTGATCGTATGAATATATGAAGTGATCCTAGTGGTGAGGATTACTGGGAAAAACATACGCGCCATGAGTAGAGTATCCTAAGATCCCTCTATCTTGTTCAAACTCATAAGTGTCTCAACCTAAGTTTTCGAAAAAATCCCAAACCTCATATTGAGTTCTCGACAATAGTCATGATAAACCTCCAGGAGACATAGACTCAACATGACCTCAGAATTAAACATTCAGACCCACATTAATGACCTCACAAATTTTCCATTTTTGAAAACTTTGGTTCAATTGAGTACGATAATCGTTAAGTCCCAAAAGATAACTCCAAAATAGTTCATGCTCAAATTGTGGGAAATAAAAAACTGTCATCTTTGAAGCTCTTTTTAATTTTAAGAAATTTTTTTTGGAGATTTTCAATTTTATTTTGATTTTAAAGATTTTTTTAAAGGGGAAAAATCAATAATTCTAACATACCAATTCAAAACGAATTCATAAAACAAAATCGAGATACTTAAATAATTAAATTAACAAAATAGATTAACAAAAATAAAGCTGCCAAAACAAAAGAAAGACCAAAGTAACTAAAAAACAAGAAGTAACCTAATACAAAAAACCAAAAACAGGCACAAACACAAAGTACAAGCGTCATTTTCTTTTCCTTTTTTTTTTAACACACAAAACAAAAGACAAAAATAAGCTAAACAAAAACAAAAATAAAAAACACCACATGAACTAAAACAAAACAAAAAATAAACTAAAACCTAAAAAAGCAAATAAAGATCAAATTTTTAGGAAAGTAACAAAGATGAAATTCTTTATGAAAGCAATAAACATCCAAAATTTTTAGGAAGATGGGTGAATATAAAAAAAGAACCAAATTTTAACTACTCAAAGCAAATAAATTGGTCAACTAAGATAAGTATTAAGAAACTAAATTACTACTACAACTATTCAAAGCAATTAAAATTTAAAACTCCTATTGAACTTCAACATCTTCGTCGGCAATGGTGCAAAAACTTGTAGTATTTCAGGAATGACAAAAATAAGTCACAGGTGTGCAATTGTGGTTGTAGCGCTTTAAAGATTGTCCAAAGAGATGGGTTGAATTTAATCGCTAGCATTAAAATAATAAACTAATCAAAAATAATCTAACTAAAGCTAGTTTCCAATATTTGTAAGTAGCCTCATAAAAAACCTAATCCAAATCATAAAATTAAAATAAAAACTTCAAGACAAAAGAAAGAAATTACCTTGACAACTTAGCCTTATAGATGTAGAAAATTCGAATCTTGAACGAGAGATCATCTCGAGACTTCAAGACTAAGCATCGACCCAAAAGATTAATAAAGATTGGAGCCTTGAATGAAAAAGAATTTTTGGGAAGAAATTGAAACTAATAAACTTGAATTGAAACTAAAAGTAAAAAACTTTGAATTGAAACAAGAACTACAAAAATTAAACTAAACTAGAACTAGAAAAATTAAAACTAGAACAAGAATTTGAAATTAAATTCAACTTGAAAGAATTCCTACAATTGCAATAATCCCTCAAACTCTAAAACTAATGCTATAAGAGAGAGGGAGAGAAATTGATGATTCTACAAGCACCTCTAAGCACTTCCTACTTATACTAGTGTCAAGCCCCCAAACTTTCCTAATTATACTAGAATCCTACCTTCCAAGCAATTATTTTTCACCTTCCTAATTCCACCTAATTTCCAATAATTTAAAAATTTTAGAAAATATCACAAGTTCATATAAATTTAGTAGCATCTCTTGTTTTGTTGGACTGCTTGAATCGCCATTGGGCAGCTAGGTGAGTCACGCATAGAACAGGACAGGAAAGGAGCACTAGATTTCTTTGCCCGAGATCGTATTCTCTTGATTTTTATCTCTTATTACGTGTCTTTTATGCCCATAATTTCATTAAATCTTTATTTCCTACAAAATCACAAAAACTAAATTAAAAAAATAACCTCAATTATGAGTAAAGACTAAGTGATTAGGAGTTGCTTAATAGAATACTTTTGATGCCCAAACAAATACCGTCGCACTAAGATTTTGCTCGTCCTTGTGTAAAATAAAAGAAAAGAAAGCCCTAACCTAGGACACCTTAACTCACTTTCATAGGAATTACGGTTGCACTTGGCACTTGCAACAAGCCCTTCAAACCCCTATGTTCGCCCTAGTGGATGAGTGTGGCCTCGTGAGGGTATGCACAAGAGATACCTACAAAATCTTTGAAGAAGAAAAGAAAAACAGAAAGAAAATAAAAAATCTTTTTAAAATTTTGAAATATAATCAAATATACATAAGGGAAAACTATACACAATTGACTAATAAGTCACTCCCGCAACTCAAATATAAGATTATACACAAGCACAATGTACATATCAAGACTCTTAGTCTCTAAACATTACACCTAAACACCAATTTTTCACCCCATAGACTTTTAAAATTGTGGGTCCATCCTAGTGTGTAGTGTACAAGTGTACCATCATCCTAGGATTTAAGTTGACAAAGGTCCGATTCAATCCTACTTGACTACTTTATTAACTCATAGACTTGTGATGCAAGCTTTCCCAGTAACAATATTATTTCAAAGGGTAGCACCTGATAGCACATGCCTAAAATAGTACTTGTCATTCCCGACTCTTTGGCTTTTTATTTGTAATTTTTTTCAATTCTTTTTTCTTTTTTTGCTACATAAAAAAAAATAAGTGGGAGAATCAAACCATGAACATCTAAAATCCTAAGATAATGGTAATATATAAATAGGTATTAGACTCCACATTATAATGGGATGACACAGTCAGGACTAGGATATAGAGTGACACATTTTGATCTAAGGTCTACCATGCACAAGACACTTATAAAGAAACCAATAATAGGTCACAAGGAGTCATAGCTACTCAATATGGTACAATTCCATAAAATCACACAAAAATAGAAAGTCTTTTTGATTTTTATAAAACCGCACAAAAATAGAAAGTCTTTTTAATTTTTCAAAATTTTTTCCCATTTGGTTTTTTCTTTTTCAAAAATTTTAAAGCATAGCTTTCCCTCCGCCACAACTAGATCGCATAATGTCTGCATTGTGGCAAAATGAGCATATAAAAAACAATAATAAAATAAAAGACTTAATATATGCAATATACAAGGGATAGAACAATAACACTAGGTTAGGTGTAGAATTACAACTGAGCGATAACCACTAAAATTCGTTTAGAAAGAGGCTCATGGACTATCAGCCACTTCATATCAAGCTAGAGATTGCTACTCAAATCAAACCCATTAGAGATCGTAGCAACTTCCCAAATAAATGAGAACAACTCTCAATAAGATAAATACAGTAAAATAAGAGAGTTGGTGCCTGATAAGTGCTTAATGTATACATCATTTTAGGGCTATTTCGCCACATTTTTAGGAGAATTATGTGCTTTAAGTCATAATCTATACTCCTATTCTTGATTTATGCTTAGGGATGGATGTTTGATGTGTTTTGCAGGATTTTAGGCCTTTTTACCCAGCATTTAACCCTTATTGGATGTATTTTGACCTCCCCCATGGACACCCATGTAATGCTACGCCAGTGGAGCAAGAAAAGAGTAGAAAACGGGTTCCAGCCAAGACCACGGTCGGACCGTGGTGCCTGCCGCGGACCGCAGTGAGGTGTGAAACTGTTACCTCTTCGTCTTCCCTCGGCTATGTGGCTAAAATGATCCAAACTTTTTTATGAAAGGGCGTCATTCAGTAGTAATGGAAGAAGGAGCTAATATAGCATAGTCCATTTTCTTTTTCAAATTTTGTTCTTTTTAGTTAAGATTCTTAGTTTAATTATTGTTTTAGTGAGAAATCTTAAGTGTGTGTGTTTGATTTTGAGGCAGTTTGAAGCCCTTGGTTGAAAGGCTATCTCAGTCAAGCTCTTTCTCTCAGATTTCGCCAAAACGTTGGTTAGTTGTTTAATCTTTAATCATGTGTGAGTAGTTTATTTTGTCTAGGGATTTAGTAGTTTTTGAAAGTGTAGTTGGATCATGTTTTAATCTATAGAGTTGTGCTTATTTCATGATTGGTTTGATTTCATTCTATCAAGATTATCATATTGTGAGTGCATTTTTGGCCACAGTTTGCTTGCACACTTGAAACAATTGAGTGAAAAACCAAAAGGTGACATTTGATTGTTAGACTACTTGATAAAACCTGATATAACGTTGTCCAAGGGCGGAGCTACATTGGGGCAAGGGGGGTCAATTGACCCCCTAGCTTTTTGGGGAAAAAAATTAAATATGGGATATTTTGTGGATTAAAAAAAAACTATGTATATTAATTCATTCAGATACATTCCACAAACTTGCGCTTGCTCGCGTGGTCCGTTGCCCCTCCTTGTTTCCAGAGGTCGCGACTTCGACTCTTGCAAGTTGCATTTAGGCCCTTTGTATTTTTTTTTTTTTTGAGTTTTGGAACACTATTTCCCCAAGCGCCCCAGACCCTCACCCAGTTCTTCGAAGTCCCCTCCCAGACGCTCTGTGTTGCTCATAAGTCGCAGCCCCTGCCCACTCTCTCTCTCACTCTCTAGCTTGAGGTCAGCCGCCGGCCCGCCGTCCACTGACCGGCCGCCGCCGCCACCCGCCGGCCGCTAGGCCCACCTCCACTCATCCTCACCTCTCCTCCTAACTCCTAAATCTCAACTCCCAATTTACGATAATTCTCAAAAATACTAAATTTTTGTTTTTAATTTTGTTATTTTGTAAATAATTATGTTTATTTTACTGATTTTAGTTGAATTTGTGTTAAATAATGATTAACTTAGTGAATTACTCATGATTCATGAATTGAAAAATGAGGATTTTAATTTAATTGTTTTCTTGGTTGAATATTTAAAATTGCGCTAATTTTGTTTGTAATTACTTCCTTGTTTATATTTAGTTTACTAATTTTTATTGAATTTGTGTTGAACAAGTCGTTAATTTAGAGATTTACTCATCAATTAAAAAATTAGGTTTTGTTTTTCTTGATTGAGAATTTAGAAATTAGAATTGGGCTAATTTGTTGGTTGTTGTTTGTTTATTTGTGTTAAATTTATCGACTTTAGGTAAATTTATGTTTGTTTATGATAAACACAAATTACCCTAATTCTAATTCCTAAATTCTCAATCAAGAAAGACAAAACATCAGATGCATTGATTTTACCAGTTTCCACGGCAACTGTTGAAAGAATGTTCTGTGCGATGAAGTTCATCAAGATCAAATTGCGGAACAAAATATCAGATGAATTTTTAAATGCTACTGTTGTCATTTATTTTGAGATTGATATTTTTAAAAGTCTCTTGAACAACTATATCATGCTTTACTTTCAAAGCATGAGATCTCGTCGAGGACAACTTTCTTGAATGTAGTAGCTATACATTTCATTTTTAGAACTGTTAAAGTTTATATTATGTATATTATTAATCTCGCCCCCCCTTGGTTTAAATCCTGGCTCCGCCCCTAATGTCGTCTCGAAAGAAAGATTTGCATGTTAGGAGGACTAGAGTGTAATCGAAGATATTCAACTTGGATTAAGACAAATTAGTTAGAAATAACGACTTTTGCTTAGTTTAGGCAAACTTGGTTGATTTCGAAAGAATAGACTAAATTTTTGAAGAGATTGCAATTCCTCAAGATTAACCAATTAGAGAAAAGCACATGCTTATCATTTTGATCCAATCAACTTTTGTAACTACATGAATTCCTAGGCATTTTTCTTTGATTGATTTAAAATTAGTGAATTAGAAGTTATTAAATCAAAGCCCCTTGAATTAGAATTTTACATAGCATATTTTGATAGACAAAGCTCGACAGATTATATTGGTCCCGGAGGAGCGATCTTTTTTATCTATACTACGATTACCCATGCGCTTGCGGTAGTAGTTAAGTTTTTAGGGCCGTTGTCAGGGACTCAATCTATTAATTATTAAGTTAGTCATACGAAAGTGACTAAGTATTTTATTGCCTTTTACTTTTATTTTCTTTTTATTTTCTTGTTTGATTGCGCTGGTAGTGTTGGTGATAGTGCTTATAAAAAATTTTCCCGTTTATGCGAAGTCCAATTTTGTACAAACCCGATCCTCAGATTAAAAAAACTTTCCGCTTAAGAAGAAAGAAGTAAAGGATTGAAGAACAAAGACGTGAGGCAAGAAGGAATCCAACAAACATGGCGGGAGGAGGAGGTGACCAAAGAAGGACACTTTGAGATTTCATTACCCCTGAAGTCCAACAATGTCGAGCTCAAACCATCACTCATCTCCATGGTGCAACAATCCCAGTTTGGAGGAACTCCTTTGGAAGACCCGAATCTACACCTCTCGGTCTTTTTAGAGGTGTGCGACATGTTGAAGCTTAATGGAGTCTCTACTGATGCCATAAGATTGCGCTTATTTCCCATCTCATTGAGAGATAAAGCAATGGTTTGGTTACACTCTTTGCCATTGGGGTGTATTACCACTTGGGATGAGTTAACAGGAGCCTTCCTCACCAAGTTTTTCCCTTCGAGCAAAACGGTCAACTTAAGGAATCAAATCACCAACTTTGCACAAAAAGATGAAGAGGCACTCTACAAAGCCCATGAGCGGTTTAAAGATTTGCTGCGCTTATGCCCCCATCATGGTCTTCAACATTGGATGATTATCCAAGCTTTTTATACTAGTGTGACCCAATCTGTAAGGTCCACTATTGATGCGGCGATGAGAGGAACCTTGATGAACAAAACTGAGAATGAAGCCTATAACTTAATTGAGAAGATGGCACTTAATAATTTCCAATAGTCCACCAGAGCAGGCCAACCTAAATGGGTTGGAGATAAGCTTGAAGTTGATGTATTTACTTTGCTTTCTACTAAAGTAGATGCTATGACTTAAAGATTGGACCGAACGAATGTTAATGCTGTGAATTCTAGTGCCCCTTCCCCTTGTGAAATTTATGGTTCTATTGAGCATGTGACTTTGAATTGTCAAGTTAGGAGTCCTTTTTCCCAAGGCCCTAGTGAAGTTAGCTATGTTCAAAACTTCAACCCAAGACTGGCTAATGACCCGTACTCTAGTACCTACAATCTGGGTTAGAAGAATCATCTGAATTTCTTATATAGGTTTAATCCAAACCCTCCGAATATGCCTCCAATGACTGGTAGACTACCTCTCGGTTTTCAAAGACCTCCTTTCCCTTCTCAAATACCCCAAAAGTCTAATTTAGAAGCAACAATGGAAAGTATGCTTATGGCGTAATAAAAACAGGATGATTATATTAAGCAATTAGCCTCAAAGGTTGATGTGCTTACCACTTATAATAGAATGTTGGAAGCCCAGATTGCCCAAAAAGCTAGCTTTTTATCTACACCCCCATATAGACTTCCCAGTAAGCCTGAGTTTAATCCTAGGGAGCAATGTAATGCAGTGATTTTGAGAGGAGGGAAACAACTAGAGGGACCTAACGAGGTTACCAACGATGAGTTTTTGCATAATAAGAATGAGCATGTTTAGAATGTTGAGAAAGAGATGTCTTCACCCTCTAGGGAAGTGATTGATGATGTCGTGCATAAGCGTGATGAGGTTCCTAAGGACCCTAAGATCATTTCTCCAAAGCTCTACACCGCACCTTTACCATTTCCTCAAAGGATGGCTAAAACAAAACTCGATTCGCAATTTGGGCGGTTTTTAGAAGTTCTTAAGAAACTCTACATAAACATTCCATTTACTGAAGCCCTACTCAAATGCCTTCATATGCTAAATTTTTGAACGAAATGCTGTCCAACAAAAGAAAGCTTAAAGAGCATGAAACTGTAGCTTTCACTGAAGAATACAGTGCAGCGATCCAAAACAAGCTTCTAGCTAAGCTAAAGGATCTCGTTAGTTTTTCAATTCCTTACCTGATAGGGATTATGCTGATAGATAATGCTTTATGTGATTTAGGGTCAAGCGTGAGCTTGATGTCCTTTTTTATGTGTGAAAAATTGGAATTAGGAGAGATAAGACCAACTACTATCTCCTTATAATTGGCGGACCGTTCTGTTAAATACCCCGTGGATATTTTAGAGAATCTTCTAATAAAAGTAGGGGATTTATATGTACTAGTAGACTTTATGATTTTAGAAATGGAGGAGGATACACAGACCCCCATCATTCTTAAGAAGCCATTCTTGGCCACCGTAGGGTGTCGTATCGATGTGAAAAACGGTACACTATCTTTTGATGCGGGAAATGATCATGCGGAGTTTAATTTACTAAAAGCTGCTAAGTTTCCTTGCATTTTCGATGAGTTTAATAAGATTGATGTGGTTGATGGTTTAATGTAGGAAACCGTGTTTAGCCTTGATTGTAATGATCCACTTGAACACTTGATGTTGAATAATAGCACTACTAAGGATGAAAATCCCAAAGTAGCCAAGTGTGCTCAACTTCTAAAAGGCTCGCCACCAATTCTGCTTTCCGTCGTGAAGGTGGAATCATTGCAAGATGAAAGTAAGCCCTCGTCTGATGAGGTAAAAGCTCCCGATGTAGAATTGAAACCGCTCCCTTCATCCCTGAGGTATGGATTTCTTGGACCAAAATCTACATACCCAGTGATTGTGAATGCAAGTTTGAATGTATCCCAAATCGACTCTTTGCTTAGAGTACTTAGGAAGCATTGTAAAGCCATAGGATACACTCTTGATGACTTTTATCCTTCTTTGTGTATGCATCGGATCTTAATGGAAGGCGATCATGAGCCTTCAATTAAACACCAAAGGAGATTGAACCCTAGCATGTAAGAGGTGGTAAAAAAGGAAATTTTGAAGTTGCTTAAGGTCGGCATTATCTACCCTATCTGTGATAGTGCATGGGTAAGTTCGGACAATGTTGTGCCTAAGAAAAGAGGGATAACTGTTGTCAAAAATGAAAATAATGAGCTAATCCCTACTAGGACTGTCACAGGCTGGCGTATGTACATTGATTATCAGAAATTGAACAAAGCCACCCATAAAGATCATTTTCCCCTTCCCTTCATTGACAAATGCTTGAACGATTGGCTAAGAACTCATATTTTTGCTACTTAGATGGATATTCGGGATTCTTTTAAATCCCTATCCATCCTAATGACCAAGAAAAGACTACTTTTACATGTCCTTATGGTATGCATGCTTACAGAGGAATGCCATTTGGGTTATGCAATGCCCTTGCCACATTTCAACGTTGTATAATGGCCATTTTTTCCAATTTTATTGAGGACATAATGGAAGTCTTTATGGATGATTTTTTTGTGTATGGTGCAACCTATGACCAGTGCTTGAATAACTTATCTAAGGTTTTATAACGATGTAAAGATGTGAATTTGGTCTTGAATTCAGAGAAATGTCATTTTATAGTGCAAGAGGGGGTTGTTCTTTGTCATGTTATCTCTAATAAAGGCATTGAAGTTAACAAAGCAAAGGTGGAAGTGATAGAGAAATTGCCACCACCAACTCTTTGAAAGGTGTGAGGAGTTTTCTCAGACACGTCGGCTTTTACCAACGGTTCATTAAAGATTTTTCAAAAATTGCAAAATCTCTCACCCAATTAGTTGTCAAGGATATGCCTTTTGAGTTTAATGAAGAATGCTTGAGTGCTTTTCACAAGTTAAAAGAGGCATTAATCACTGCCCCACTAATACAAGTGCTAGATTAGGAGCTACCTTTTGAAGTAATGTGTGATGCAAGTGACTGTGCAGTAGGGGCTGTTCTAGGCCAAAGAACGGACAATAGGCCATATGCCATATACTACGCAAGCCACACTCTTAATGGGGCTCAAGTGAATTATGCCACGATTGAGAAGGAGTTCTTAGCAGTTGTTTTTGCCTTAGAAAATTTTTGATCCTATTTGATCAATCCTAAGGTCATAGTTTTCACGAATCATGTCGCTTTGAAACATTTGATGGAGAAATTCGACTCCAAACCCCAACTCATCTGATAGGTCCTCCTTCTTCAAGAGTTTGATTTAGAGATCAAAGATAAGGCCAGGTTGGCAAATGTGGTTACAGATCATCAATCTCGTTTAGGCCCAGGGGTAACTCCGAGTGAAGAGCTCCCCATTGATGACTCTTTCCCTGATGAGCAACCTATTCACTATATACTGATGCCAAATACGATGTGTGGAAAGAACCTTTCCTTTACAAGATATATGGACATGGGATTTATAGAAGGTGCTTGCCTAAAGATGAGGTCCATAGTGCCTTGCACCATTGTTATGCTTTAACCTATGGTGGCCATTATGGACCAGATAAAACGATTGCGAAAGTACTCCAAGTAGGCTTCTATTACCCCATGCTTTTTGAGGACGCAAGAAATTTGTCATAACTTTTGATAGATGTTAATGAACAGGGAACATTTCGAAGAGGCATGAGATGCCTTAAAGTGGCTTACTTGGGGTAGAGTTATTTGATGTATGGGGGATTGACTTCATGGGTCCTTTTCCTCTTTCCCATAATGACCTTTACATCTTTATGGTGGTTAACTATGTTTCTAAGTGGGTGGAAGCCATTGCCTCCCTAACAAATGATTCCAAGGTTGTCCTTAAGTTTCTCAAGAAAAATATTTTCATAAGGTTTGGCACGCCAAGAGCTCTTCTAAGTGACAATGGTGCACACTTTTGTAACAAGCCACTTAAGTTACTATTAAAAAATGGATATTTCATAAGATTGCTACATCTTACCATCCCTAAACAATGGGCAAGTGGAACTCTTGAATGGAGAATTGAAGAGCATATTAGAAGAAATAGTGAATCGGTCCTGTAAAGATTGGTCCTTCAAGCTTGATGATGCTCTTTGGGCGTACCGCACCACTTACAAGACTCCTCTAGGCACCACTCTATACAGGTTGGTGTTTGAGAAGTCTTATCACTTACCAGTAGAGATGAAACATAAGGCATATTGGGCTATAAAGACACTCAATTTTGATCTTAAGACAGCCGAAGAACGGAGATTTTTGTAACTAAATGAGCTAGATGAGCTAAGGTTGGAAGCCTATGAGAGTTTGCAAATTTACAAAGAGCGAATTAAGAAGTGGCATGATGAACATATTATGAAGAAGAGGTTCGAAAAAGGAGACATAGTTATATTATTCAACTCTAGATTGAGATTGTTTTCGGGCAAACTGAAGTCCTGATAGTCAAGACCATTTAAGATCACTAAGGTTCAACCCAATGGAGCAATTGATATATGGGGTGAGTCCACCGGTGCATTTATGACCAATGGACAGTGATTAAAACCATATCTTGCAGGACAACCTAGTGATAAAGCCAACGTCCATACACTTACTAATCCGGAACAAGCATAGAGGAAGGGTCAAGCTCTTGAGCTTAAAAGAGCGCTTCTTGGAAGGCAATCCAAGCTCTTTTCCTTTTTTTTTCCTTTTCTTTCCTTAGCTTTGATTTTTACTATTTTTTTTTTTGTAGTTTGTGAAAAAAAAAGAGAGAACCAAAAAAAATAAAAAATAAAAACTATGGATTAAAATGTTTGGTACCACAGCCAGGATACTCGCTGCCGCGGCTGTGGGGTGCCCACTTAGAAAAATTGAAAAAAAAAAAAGGAGTCAGTAAACACCGCGGTCAGATCGTGGTGAACTCCACGGTTCGTGGTGACCTGCTACATCCCGCAGTCTAGGTTTTTGACCGTGTTGCCCCACATTTTCCCTCACACTTCATCTTCTTCACGACTCTCTCTCTCTCTCTCTACCTCCATTTTTCTAAACCTCCATAACTACAACCTTCATTCTCATCTTATTTCTTCTCGATTTTCACCCATTTTCACCCAAAATCATCCCTTTGCACTTAATCTTTCCTCTTTCTACACAAATTTCATCTTTCTTCTTCTTCTTTTTCTTCTTCAAATTCATCTCATTTCACTCATCCACTATACCCATCTTTTTCTCTTTCTTATTCTACTTCTTTTTACTTAATTTCTTTATTTTTCTTCTTCAAATTTTCTTATTTAGGTTTTAGTTTTGGTTTTTGCTTCATTTTGTAAAAATAGCACCTGCTAAGAGACAAAAGAATAGCAAGGAGGTTGGATCTTCAAGACAAGCACCAACCCGACCTCAAAGGACATCCCAAACCTCCACCAATGTATGAGCTCAAGGGAACATTCCTCAACCCATTGGTTTAATGAATCCTGATCATGTTGCTAGATATAATTATTTAAATGAATGCTTGGTTATGGCAACTAGATATTATGATGAGGATTGCTAGCTCGATTAGGAATGTTAGATGATATTCAGTCGTTATTTGCACGAGGTGGTATGGGACACTTTTTAGAAATAAAAGAGCATGTATACCGAAACCTGACCCTAGAGTTCCTAAGTACACTCCATGTCGAGGTTAGGAGAGGGCCTCATTGTCAAGCCGGGTACATATTATTTTATTTGCAGGGAAAATTTTACGAGTTGAACGTGGCATATTCGATTCTCCACACTGCGAATTCAATTCAAATGCATTTTGGGGGGAACTTCCGAGGAGTGTTAGGTACAACACTAGTTCATCGAAGTACACTCATATTAGGAACCCTTGTATTAGAGTAGCTCAGCATATCTTGACTTGTTGTTTCTTTGCTCAAGATGATAGTCTGAATGTCCCGAGATTATTTGAGTTGTACTTTTTGTCCTATATACCTGACGATATCTAGCTTGACCCCGGCTCATTTTTGGCTAGGTAATTGTATAGTGCCACTATTAGCACTAAAGGTAGGATAGTTATAGGTGATATTGTGACTACTATTGCTAGATTTTTGGGTATTCAGCCCAACCCCGAGGCTAGAGTTTCTGGGTTCGAGCCGCTTGATCAAGTTGCTTTTGAAATTATGAACTTTTGTGAAGTTGGGTCTGGGCGTTTATGTTAGATTTACCCTAGGGACTGCTTTTGCCGCTTCCCAATGTCGATCGAACCACCTTACTTCACTAAGCTAACTTTTATTGGGTACCTGGTGACAACGAGGTTGTTTAACCCGTACCCCATCATCCAACCCCTCATTCTAGTTAAGCAAGATCTAATTGTTCCTCTTAACCACTCCCTCCTGACTATACCGACCTCCAAGACACCTTTAGACCCATTCAAGAGGAGCAAGCTTTCGTTCAAGAATTTGTTGCTTCTGAGAGCGCCGCTCTTTAGGACTTTATCCAAGAGCGACACAATGAGGTTCATGGGGTACTTGCTACCCAGATGCAATATTTCTAGGATTCTCGAGCTCGTCTAAAGATCTAGCCGGATTGGCATATCTCTTATGGCCAACCACACCATCCTCCTCCACCACCTCCTTTCTAATTACTTTGTGCTACTCCCTTTCCCTTTTTCTATTATGTGCCCACATTGAGGGTAATGTGTGATTCAAGCATAGGGGAGTTAGTCATTATATTTGGCGTATGATGTCTGATTTGATTTGGTGTGCTTGTTCTTTGCATATGTTGTTTGTGATAGTTTTTGGAGTTTTTATTTTAGGTTTTTGCTTTGTTTAGCAGTCTTTTAGTAAGGGCATTTAGTTTTCTTTTCATTCTAGTTTGCATTTTTTTTAATTAGTCTCTTTGCATTTTTGTTTGCATTTTTATTAGGAGCATGCATGTACTAGGGGAAAAAAAAAACAAAGTTGAAAATAAAAATCCTTTGATGATGATCTTTTTAGATTAGGTAGACTTCTTTGGTTTAGTTTGATCCTTTGATTCACCAAATTGTGCATAAAATGTTTGAGAATGAGTTTGGGAAGATGAGTTCCATGTTTTGGCCACATATTGGGTGCGAGTTGATTACCCCATGAGTCTTTATATGAATTTTAGTATGTGTTAACTAATGAGCTAGTTATGACCTTGGTAGTTATCCTGTGAGGTTCTGAGCTTTTAGAGACTATTTATCAGTTTAGTCTCATATTTTTTTCATGTGTAACTCTTCCTTGACATCATTTCTCTAGAACTTCCTTTAATTCTCATTCAAAATCACATTTCGCATATGTATTTTGGCAATATGATCGATGTACCTTTCTTTAATTTGTTAAACCCAACAGCTAAATAGCCACCTTTATTGTATATTATATCCCTTGGTAGCCCCTTAGAGCCTACATCTATTTTTCTTGATTTGAACCTCCTATTATAGCCTATGGCCAAATGATTATCTTACCCTTAAGCTAAGACTAGAGGAGCATTTCATTCTTTTGCATCAAGTTTGATAAGGCACTAGTAAGATAGATTGTTCTCTTTTAGTGGGCTTTGGTTGTTTAGTGAAGGGATGTGAGATCTTGATAAATCTCTTATCTAATTGTACGAAGTTTAGGGAAGAATTGGAATTTCAAGTTCATTATGAATTTTGCTTGACTAACTCATTTGAAAAAAATATTTAAAAAACAACACAAAATGAAAAAAAAAAAGAAGACAAAAGCAAAAAAAAGGGATAAACTGTTAGCCTTGTTAGAATTGTAAATTCTTGTGATTTTCAACTCTTTCTCTCTTCAATTGGGGAAGTATTTTACTGATAAATTATAATAGTCTAAGAGGGATGTAGTATGATGCATTGGAATCATTTAGCTCTTAGTCTATAGCTTCTAGCTCCTCATTTCCAAAACATTTATTCCCCTCTTGCCTTTATCCATCGCCCCATAACAATTGTATGAAAGTCCTCATGATTGTCTCGTGTGTTTGCATTTCAGTGATGGCGAATTTGGGAGTCTTGTCAAGCTTATGGTAGATTTAAGTCTAACTAATGAGAATTGAGAGAACCTTTATATATGTATACATTTTCAAACACATGAGTGATAAGTGCCACATAATTATAGTGAGGTTCTACGAGCCCTGCTAGCCTCACTTATTTCATATGTTCAATGACTGTATTTGACGATTTGGGGGGATTGATTCAAGTTTGACATTGTGGTCTATCAAGTAGTTTTTGAAAATTTCATTCCCTAATCTGTTGCTAATGATTTTTGCATCATTTTGGGCTACCTTTGGATCAGCTTTGCTGGTGGAATGTTACCTATATTTATCCTAAGGAGGTTGTGTATATTTTTAGTTTTAGCATTGCTTGAGGACAAGCAACAGTTTAAGCATGGGGGAGTTTAATCAATGCTTAATATACATCATTTTAAGGCTATTTTACCACATTTTTAGGAGAAGGTGTGCTTTAAGTCATAATCTATACTCCTATTCTCGATTTATGCATAGGTAAGGTTGTTTGATGTATTTTGTAGGATTTTACGCCTTTTTACCCAACATTTTACCCTTATTGGATGTATTTTGACCTCCCCCATAGAACCGATGTGATGCTACACCCATGGAGCAAGAAAAGAGCAGAAAACTGGTTCTAGCCAAGACCACGATCAAATCGTGGTACCTGTGACGGAATGTGGTGAGGTGTGAAATTGCTGCCTCTTCGTCTTCGTTCAGATGTATGGCCGAAATGATCCAAACTGTAATATAAAAGGGCATCGATCAGCAACAATGAAAGAAGGAGCTAATATAGCATAGTCCATTTTCTTTCTCAAATTTTGTTCTTTTTAGTTAAGATCCTTAGTTTAATTATTGTTTTAGTGAGAAATCTTGAGTGCGTGTGTTTGATTTTGTGGCGATTTGAAGCCCTTGGTTGAAATGCTATCTAGTCAAGCACTTCTTATCAGATTTCGCCACAATGTTGGTTAGTTGTTTAATCTTTAATTATGTGTGAGTAGTTTATTTTGTCTAGGAATTTAGTAGTTTATGAAAGTGTAGTTGGATCATGTTTTAATCTATAGAATTGTGCTTATTTCATGATTGGTTTGATTTTTTGTATCAAATGATTATCATGTTGTGAGTGGATTTTTGGCCAATGTTTGCTTGCACACTTGAAACAATTGAGTGAAAAACTAAAAGGTGACATTTAATTGTTAGACTGCTTGATAAAACCTGACATAACATCGTTTCAAAAGAGAGATTTGCATGTTAGGAGGACTAGAGTGTAATCGAGGATATTCAACTTAGATTAAGATAAATTTGTTTGAAAGAGCAACTTTTGCTTAGTTTAGGCAAATTTGGTTGATTTCGAAAGAAGAGACTAAATTTTTGGAGAGATTGCAATTCCTTGAGATTAACTAATTAGAGAAAAGCACGTCCTTATCATTTTGATCCAATCGACTTTCGTGACTACATGATTTCCTAGGCATTTTTCCTTAATTAATATAAAATTGGTGAATTAGATGTTATTAAATTGAAACCCCTTGAATTAGAATTTTACTTAGCATATTTTGATAGACAAAGCTAGATAGATTACCTTGGTCCCTGAGGAGCGATCTTTTTATTTATACTACGACTACCCGTGCACTTGCGGCAGCGGTCAGCGCCATAACGTCAGCGCCAAATATAGTATATCCATAACGTCAGCGCAGCATAATTTAGGGTCCATTTCAACTTATTGAATTGTTGGGCCTAAATGTCAGACAAAAAGATATGCTCAAACTTAGCCAGTAAGTGAGTCATCAACCTAGAAGTTTGATCATCATGAACAAATTGTCTAGGAAAAATAGTGGGCCCCAGGTCTATGAGTCCTTTAATTTCAATATGCTCAAGAGTCTGGTCCAAATAACAGTCATAGGCAAAAAGTTCTTCGACTCTAAAAATTCAGACGTAGATTTCTCAAGGACAAGGTCACTAATGATAGCGACAAAAGAAAAGGATTTATGTTGAACACAAAAATCCACATTTAGGCCTTCATTTTCATCTACCTTTTATGAAAAAGATTCATACTCCACACAGTGAATATCATCATCAAATATTAAATTAGTGGGCTTAACCAATCCCTCTCATGACTCCTATAAACAAATATCTTCTAACTCATCTACATCATGATGCTTATCTTCAGTTGTGATTTTCAGATCTAACTGACTGGCATTCTCAAATTCTTCACCTTCCTCAATCTCAAAAGAGTCATTAAAAGGGGCGGGTGGGTCAGCTAAAATTAGGACATCCTCAGTGACATCTCTAGGTGAGCTAAATTCAGGTTTAAGGTTAGGGGATAGAGACACAAAGTAGTCACTCTCTTATTCTAGGGTAGGAAAAGAAATATCATCATGTAAATCAAGCCTACCAAGATAAGAGGGCTCAAAATCATCGAAAAGACTAACTTCAGGTTTAGGAGATTCTAAACTAGAGTCAGGCTCATTACAATCGTCCCTACTCTAATTGAGATAGTGAGAACATTAAGCAATTCTCTCTTTCATAATCTCCACCATTTATCAGTCGTTTCATTTTTTATCTTTCCAAGACTTACACATGTAACATCCATAATCACGATAAGGATAATTATAAGTATTATGATCAGAAGACTCATAATAATCCCATAAAACAGGGAGCACACAAGAGTAACATTGGTGACTATATGAATCAATGAAGTGATCCTAGTAGTGAGGATTAGCAGGAAAAACATACTCACCATGAGTAGGGTATCCTAAGGTCCCTCTAGCTTATTCAAACTCATAAGTTTCTCAACCTAAGTTTTCGAAAAAATCTCAAACCTCATATTGAGTTCCCAACAATAGTCGTAATAAACCCCCAGGGGACATAGACTCAACATGACCTAAGAATTTAACGTTCAGACCCACATCAATGACCTCACAAATCTCTCAATTTGGAAAACTTTGATTCAATTGAGCATGATAATCGTTAAATCTCAATAGATAACCCCAAAAAAGTTCATGCTCAAATTATTGGAAATTAAAAAATGGCATTCTTAGAGCTCTTTTTTCAATTTGAAGATTTTTTGATTTTTTTCAGATTCCAATTTTATTTCAATTTTAATGGTTTTTTAAAGGGTGAAAAATCAATGACTCTAAAATACAAATTCGAAATAATTCCTAAAACAAAAACAAGATACTTAAACAATTAATCAATAAAATAAACTAACAAAAATAAAAATATATTATGAAAAGAAAAAGAAGGACCAAAATAACTTAAAAACCAAGAAGTAACCTAACACAAAAGCCGAAAAGAAGCACAAACACAAAGCACAAGCATCATTTTCTTTTCTTATTTTTTTGACACTGGAAACAAAAAACAGAAAATAAGCTAAACAAAAACAAAAACAAAAAAAAAAAAATCAACTAAACTAACACACAATAGATTATACGCTAAAACCTTAACACGCAAATAAAGATCAAGTTCTTCAAAAAGCAACAATGATCAAATTTTTTGGAAAGCAATCAATGTCAAAAAGTTTGAGGAAGGTGGGTGAATAAAAAAAAGGAACCAAATTTTGACAACTCAATGCAAATAAATTGGGCAATTAAGTCAACTAATAAGAAACTAAATTATTACTACAACTATTCAAAACAATTAACAAATAAAACTAGTAATCAATTTCAACACTGTCCCCGACAATGACGCCAAAAACTTATAGTATCTTAGGAATTGTCAAAATAAGCCGTAAATGTACAGCAGTGTTTGTCGCACTTTACAAGTTGTCCACAGGGATGGGTTGAATTTAATTACTAGTATTAAACTACTAAACTAATTTAAAATAATTTAACTAAAACTAATTTCCAATCATTGCAAGTAGCCTCACAAAATCCCTAATTTAGATCATGAAATTAAAATAAAAACTATAAGGGAGAAGAAAGAAATTACCTCGACTACTTAGCCTAACTAGATGTGGAAAATTTGAATCTTGGATGAGAGATTGCCTCAAGGCTTCAATCTCAACCATCGGCTCGAAAGAGTAATTAAAATTGAAATTTTGAACAACAAAGAATTTTCGGAAAGACTAAAATTGAAACTAATAAATTTTGAATTGAAACTAAAAGTAGAAAACTTTGAATTAAAGCTAGAACTTAGAAAAATTAAATAAAAACTAAAACTAGAAAAATTGAAACTAGAATAAGAATTTGAAATTAAATTCAACTTGAAAGAATTCCTACAATTGCAATTATCTCGCGAACTCTAAAACTAATGTTATAAGATAGAGGGAGAGAAATTGATGATTTTACAAGCACCCCTAAGCACTCGGTATTTTTACTAGTGCCAAGCCCCCAAATTTTCCTAATTATACTCGAATTCTACTTTCCCAAAAATTATTTTCCACTTTCCTAATTCCACATGTTTGCATAAATTTAGCCGCCTCTCTTGTTCTAGCGGACTACTTGAATCTGATTGGGTAGCTAAGTGGTTGCACATAGAACATGACGGGAAAGGAGCAATGGATTCTTTGCTCGAGATTGTATTCTCTTGATTTCTATTGCTTACCGTGTAATTTCTATGCCTACAATTTCATTAAATCTTTATTTCCTACAAAATCATAAAAACCAAATAAAAGCTAAAGATAATCTGAATTATGACTAAAAACTAAGTGATTAAGAGTGCTTAATAGGATACTTTTGGTGCCCAAACAAGATGAAGCAGTTAGTTTTTTTATTGGTTGTTCACTGTGATGGGTCAGTCAAACTATTCACCAAAATATCCGTCAAAATGGTCCATTTAAAATTGCATTGAGATCCATGCAACTTCACACACTGTGAAAATCCTTGATTTTCCGGCAAAATTACCATCAAAATTTTTGACGAATCAACTTTCTGTCAAAATAGTCTGTAAAAAACTACATCGAGTTTCGCATAACCTGGCACATCGTCAAAATTTCTGATTTGCCATCAAAATTTTTGACGGATCAACTTTCTATCAAAATTGTCCATCAAAATTTAAATGCAATTTTATAGTGAATGCTGACGACACAACGACATTCTGAATCCATCGTCCCAGAAGCATGACGATACAAAAGCAAATGCAAGGAGTAATAAGACATAGCATTCAACTTCCCAGCAAGCATTCGAAAAGTGATGCACTAAGTGACGAGCATAGTTGACAGCCATCAGTCGAAAATTTATATCTGTACGAGCATAAATCTTACAAAAACAATGCATTTAAAACCCAATTGAGTTTGAACTTCCTTGAAAGGAAACAAGTTCAAAAAAGGTCCAAGAAATTGAACTTGTAATTGAAAAAAGAGTTGTTAATAATGAGCCTATTGGAAGTAATGGCAAAACCAGCCCCTTTTATTCCTACTCCTTGCCACACATAGGAGGATGAGAGGCTTGTTGTAGGGTTTTTATTATTCCCTCTTTCTTGGGCTTGTTGAATTCCTTTGGGTTTGATTTTATTAGTTTTGTGGGGTGATGGTGAACACCACACACCCGTGCGCGCACCGCCCGCCCACCAGCTCGGTTCGAGCCAGCCAGGCACGACCCGGTCGTGAGAGTGTTCCATGGACTGTGGCCTTATCTGCTAATTTTTTGGAGAAAAAAATATTTTATTATTATTGTCCATTGGCTGTGTAACCGCCAACATTCACTTGCAGATTTCTATCCCATTTTTCTCCACTAATGGCTAGTGGCCTTAGTGTTTAGCAGCAAGAGTGGTGGCCCCATTTTTTAGCCACAAATTCATTTTGCACCACAATTGCTCCCTTTTTTTTCTCACCTCCAACGTCTCCATTCTGTAGTATAAATAGTTAGCTCCCTTGCTAATTCAACTAACACCAAGCATCTCCTCTCCTTCTCTACTTTTTATTGCTCTGCTGTTTTTCTCTGTTCTGGACAATTGTAGTCATGTGTATTCCAAGCTTCTAGCAGTGACTAAACAAGCTCAGCAAGCTAGTTATGTAAACCTTAGAAAGTGAATAGCTATTTTCGATTTGCAACGAGGTTAAGTCGAAATTGCTTTCAAGGCAGTGGTACTCCCACGACAGCTCGGGCTCTTATTTCGTTGCCGTTGATTTAGATCTACTTTTCCTACAATTTGAAAGCGATTTCATCTGTCCTATACAAGTCTATGGTCTCTCTATTAATAAAGCTCTCGTAGATCTCTCAAAACTCGAAGCTCTCAACAAAACCAACTACAAACATTGGCCCCAAAAGTTTCTAATTTTCTGAACAGTTAGAAGTAGATTGTGTGTTGTTTTCTAACCTACCTAAAGAGAACAATGCATTTAAAACCTTTGCTACTTCACCCGATGGAATAATCAAAGATAAAAGCAAGACTACTGATGGGGCTATCTTAAAAAAATTTGAGAAAGACAACAAAGTAGTCAAGAGACATCTATTGAAGTATATAACTAATCCCCTGTTCGATTTGTTTGTCACCTTCAAATCTGCCAGGGTCATCTGGGAGAAATTCGAGGTCAAATATGGAGCTAATGACATTGGAAAAAAGAAATATATGGTTGGTGAATGGCTGTGTTTTCAGATTACTGATCACAAGCCAATCATAAAACATGTTCATATTTATGAGAACCTATCTGCTGAAGTTCTGAGTCAGAACATGAAGATATGCCTTATTCTACAGGCTAATATGCTGATCGAGAAATTTCCAGCATCTTAGTGTGACTACAGGAATTAGCTCAAACATAAGAAGAAAGATCTCACTTTATAGGAACTGATAAGGCACATGAGAATAGAAGAAGCTAATCGCCTGAAAGATAAGATAGATTCTCTATCTTTAAATTCTTCTAAAGCTAACCTAGTTAAATCTATTGTGGGTATAAATAGAGACATGTTTAAAGGCAAAGGCAAGAAGAACCATAACCCAAGCTATCCTAAGCAGCAGAACAAGTTCAGCAATAAGATCCCGAAACCAAAGGGGTTGTGCCATGTTTGTGGCAAGTCAAGGCATAAAGCATACCAGTGTCCACTTCACAAAGGGTAGTCACAGCTAAACCGAAAGCCAATGGCCCTGGCCAACCTTGTCGAAGACATAGAAATCATCTATGTAGTGGTCGAAGAGGCAAATCTAGTGGAAAACAATGTTGAATGGATCTATGATACTGGAGCTTCAAGGCACCTTCGCGCTAACAAAGAGCGTATGTAGGACTTTAAAGAAGTGACAGATGGTGAATGCATTCACGTGGGAAATTCTACGACTGTTAGACTTATGGTAAAGGGACGATTCTTCTTAAATTTACAACTGCCAAATTACTGCCATTAAGCAATATGCTGTATGTGCCTTCTCTTCGTCGAAACTTGGTTTCTAGTATACTTCTCAACAAAGCCGGACTAAAAACTATTGTTGGAGATGACAGTTCTTATGTCTCATAATGGGGTCTTTATTAGGAAGGGATACCTAAATGGAACTTTGTTTGTATTTAATCTTGCTTCTAAGACCATGAATGGAAGTGCTTCTAGTTCTGCTTATATTGCTGAGTCTGTTGATCTATGGCATGGTAGGCTAGTCCATGTTAATTTTGCTTCCATTAAACAACTCAAGAATATGTGCTTAATTCCCACTGTGAATATTGATAATTTCTCTAAATGCCTGCGTGTGTAGAAGGTAAATGTGCTAAAAAGCCTTGTAAACCTATTACTAGTAGAAAAACAGAATTACTAGAACTACTGCATTCGGACCTAGTACACTTTGAAAACATAGTCAGCAAAGAAGGTAAAAAATACTACCACATCACCTTTGTGGATGATTACTCAAGATATACCAGAGTATACCTCTTTAGGTCCAAAAATGAGGCTGAAGAAATGTTTTCGAAATATAAGGTAAAAGTAGAAAATCAATGGGACCAAAAAATCAAACATCTTAGCACCAATAAGGGTGGAGAGTGTGAAACTAACTCTTTAACTACCTTCTATGAGAAGAATGGAATTATACATGAGGTTAGTGCAGCCCGTACTCCCTAATAGAATAGGACTATCAAACGCCAAAATAGAACCCTTAAAGAAATGATGAATGTCATGCTTCTAAGTTCGGGGCTTTCTGATAATATGTGGGGGGGAAGCTATTTTATTTTCTTGTTATATTCTTAATAGAGTACCCCTTAAAAAAATTAGACCAGACCCCATATGAACAATGGAAAGGCTACGCCCCCAACTTGAGCTTCTTAAGTGTCTGGGGCAGTTTGACCAAAGTTCCCTTACCTGACCTAAAATGAGAAACATTAGTCTTGAAACCTTTGATTATGTGTTTATTGGTTATGCCCAAAATAATGCTACATATAGGGTCATGTCATCGAACGACTTCTCTATTTGTGAATCAAGGGATGTAGAGTTTTTTGAGCATGTTTTCCCTTTGAAAAAGAATGAAACTATGCCCATACAAGATGATGAGAACATGCCTGCATCTAGTTCTGTTGCTAGAGAATCAATTCATGAACCTAGGAGGAGTAAGAGATAGAGTTGAGACTAGTTTTGGTCCTGATTTTCTTACTACCTATTTGATTGAAGACTTTAATGTGAATTTATTGACCGATGAACTAGTTTATGCTTTCTTTATCAAAGAAGATCCACAAGCTTTCGTAGAGGCCATAAGATCAATAGATGTTAGTTTCTAGAAAGAGGCTATTAAAAGTGAATTAGACTCTGTAATGTCTACTCAAACTTAGGAGTTGGTTGACTTACCTAAGGGTACTAGACCTATTAGTAGTAAGTGGATCTTTACAAAAGAAAGTTAAGACGTGATGGTTTAATTGATAAATACATGGCCAAACTAGTGATTAGAGGATTTGACGAGAAGAAAGGGATTGACTACTTTGACACTTATTCTCCTGTTACCAAGATACCCACCATTAGGACTCTAGTTGCCTAGGCGGCTATAAATAGTCTTGTTGTGCATCAAATGGACGTGAAAACAACATTTCTTAATGGTGACTTAGAGGAAGAGATTTATATGTCTTAACTTAAGGGATATGTGGCTACTAGGTAGGAGAATAAAGTATACAAGCTTAGAAAATCCCTGTACGGCCTAAAACAGGCCCCTAAATAGTGGTATGAAAAGTTTGACAATATGATGATGCAACATGGTTTTGCTATGAACACTTTTGATTCTTGTGTGTATTCTAAATTGATTGGTTCAGATTGTGTGATAATATGTCTTTGTCTCGATGACATGTTGATCTTCGATACTAGTGTGCATGTTGTTAATGAGACTCAAAAATTATTGTGTTCCCATTTTGACATGAAGGACATGGGGGAGGAAGATGTGATTTTGGGCATAAAAATTAGAAAGACAAATGATGGGTTTTCTTTGTGTTAGTCTCAATACATTGAGAAAATATTAAAGAAATTTAACAATTCTAATGTGACTTCGGTGAGAACTCCCTATGATCCTAGCATACACCTTAAGAAGAACAAGAGATCTAGTATTTCCCAAATTTAGTATGCTAAAATCATAGGAAGTATTATGTTTCTTATGAACTATATTTAATCTGTCATTGCCTATGCTGTCAGCAGGTTAAATCATTATACTCATTACCTTAGTAAAGAGCATTAGGATGCATTGTTTCGATTACTTAAGTACCTAAAAGGTACTATGGGCTAGCTTTTGCATTTTAATAAATTTCCTACTATGTTAGAAGGATTTTGTGATGCAAACTAGGTGTCTGGTAATGATAAAGTTAGCTCTACTAGTGGTTATGTGTTTACCTTAGGTGGAGGAGCTACTTCATGGAAGTCTGCCAAGCAGACTTGTATAGCTCGCTCCACCATGGAACCTGAATTCATTGTTCTTGAGTTGTCAGGTCAAGAAGCAAATGGACTAAAAAATCTACTAGTAGCTATGCCCCTGTAGGGGAGGCAGCCTACGGCTATTTTCCTTTATTAAGATTGGCAGATAGCAATCGAAGTTATATATAACATCGTGTATAACATAAAGAAGAGACACATTCACATCAAACATAGTGTCATGAAACAGATGCTAAAACTTGGCGTTACCTCCTTAGAATATGTGAGATTCAAGATAAATTTAGCATATCCGTTGACCAAGGGCTTGACTAAGCGAATGGTTCTCGAGAGGTAGAGGTGGATGAGACTAAAGCCCATTGATTGAGATAATATGGTGGCTACCCACTTGTGGTCAAACGAAGCCATATTGGTCTTAATCTGCACTACATATCCATCCCTATGGCGTATAGTAGTGCTTCTAAGAGGTTGAGCTCTTATGCTCTTAATAGATCCATAGCCCATTAGGGTGATGCTACGGAGATGTATTTGATGGATTCACTGATTGATATGTTTGAGGTTGAGCAAAGCCTTGCTCTTAAGAATTCCATATCCATGATTATGGTAGTCCAAGGTATACGGATGGCCTTAAAATGCACAATTGAGTTATCGTAGAATACTCCGTTCTGGGCAACTGTAGTCTTGCATGTTCCAAGCTTCTGGGCACGAGTGCACACATTTAGGAAGCTACCTATGTAAACTCTAAGGAGCGAACAACGTTTTCGATTTGCACCAATGTCGAGCTGAAATTGCTTTCAAGGCAGTGGTACTCCCTGGGCATAGCTTTAATTCTCAATCCCTTGCCATTGATTTAGACCTACTTTTTCTACAGAGCCTATAAAAGAATATGAATTGATCTCCAGTTGGGATGAACAGCACTGAGCAACACACCTACTGATTAGAAAATAGCAAGGCATGCTTGTCCAGAGGAAGCGTCAAAGTAGAGAGAATCAAAATATGGGGCCAAATAAAGTTCACCAAGCAATTCTATAAATAACATTTATCATAATCCAAACCAAGGGTATCACTAACAATTTTTACGAATGGCCTGTATATGCTAAGTGGACAATACATAATACGTATATGCCAAGTGGACAATATATAATGACAACTGGGCCCACACAAGGGGTCATGCCAAGTCCCCCATTTCGTATATCCAAAAATCAGATAAATTAATATTACAACAACCTTTAGCTAGCTACATAGAAACAATGATAACAATTTGATTGAAGCCAAGCCAACAAACATAAACCCATATACCATATAACAAAAACCACACCATGATATAGATAAATAGTAATGAGTGAAAGCAACGAACTGGATTTTTGAATTGATTTGGAAGTGAGACATGGCCAGAACCCTCTCTGGAACGACACTAGACCTACATAGTTCACAATAGTAGTAGTAGTACGTTAAGGGTACTAGAAGAATATGACCACCAGTTTGTGACAAGGTCAGAGGAGGACTCAGATCTGGAGGCGAAGGTGAGAATTGTGATAGCGGCAGGTAAACATGGACAAAAATCATGTGGTTTTGAGCCGAAGCAATCTAGAGGAATCGAAAAGAGCAGAGCAGGTTGAAGGCCTTAGTGACAGAAGCATGCGAATCACTATTAAGATCTGAGAATAGAGATGGGCGAAAGCAACTCAGGGTTATCAGATATACTTCGAGTTTGGTAAAATATAGGCAGACGTGTTTCAATTTTATGGATTTAAGGTTGGCCTAATAGGTGTAGAGAGTCTTTTTTGTTACTTATGCCTCTTTTGTCAAAATTAAAAATGCAATATATTTATTACTTAAAATTGTTCATATGTAACACTCCATATTTTTTGCTATTAACTTTGATCGATATGATATTGTTAATGTGTGATTTATGTGTATATCTTATATGTTTTCACTTTAGATACATGTGTATGTGCTTTAATTTATCAGTATGATGCTTATGGAATTACTAAATTGCCCTTAAAAAAAAAGAAATGGAGTAAATTGACTTGGTAAAAAAAAAAAGAAAAGGAAAAGGAGACAAAAATAGAAAAAAGAAAAAGAAAAGGAGGGGGGATTTTTTGTGTTATCACATGAAATAAAAAGGGGGTAGGGCTCCCCAACCCCATGCACATGAGAGGTAAGGAAAGATAAGAACAGGAAGAAGAAGAAGAAGAAGAAGAAGAAGAAGAAGAAGAAGAAGAAGAAGAAGAAGAAGAAATAAGGTTTTCGTTTTGAAATCAAACTAAAGCAAGTAATTCTTGCTTTGCTCAACTAAAATTGATTATGCAAAGATTATTTGATGATTTATGCTTGGATTAGAGGATTCAATTGAAGGTTGAAGTTATGAATTTGATATTTTTAGGATTATATAGATTGGAAGACTAATTTCAATTAGTGGAAATCCACCCTGAAAAGTTTCATGTTTAATTATGATTTTTGGATTAATTGGATGTTATGAGTTGATAATTATACTATGAATTTGTTTACTTATATGTCAGAATATGGATTTTTAAGGTGATTGCTTGTATTGGAAGAACAAGAAGATAAAAAGTACGTTCAATTTTTGGATTTTCTCTAGATTCACCCACTGTTTGAATTTATGTGAATTATCGGCTTGTCAAAAATTTTTGAAATTTTTACTAGAGGTGGCCAAGGATATTGGACAATTTCTTGTAAACTTCCATGAATTGTATATGTGTATTTTGGAAGTTACGAATTTTTAATTGAAAGTGCCCTGTTAATTAGTGTAGAAATTCAGATGATGTTTTAATTACTGTGAGCTATTGGGTTGGAGAAAAATTATAAAACTTCTGCTGTAGAATATACTTTTTATTTAGCAATTTTTTGTGAAGTTTTATAAATGCTAGATGTGCACCTTGTCGGTTATGAATTTTTGATTGAAACTGCTATGTTTTAGTATATATCTTCGGGTACTGTTTCAATTTTTGTGGAGGATTAGATTCCCAAAGAATTATGCAACTTTTATGGTGTATTGCTAATAATTCTTGTAATTTTCTGCGAATTTTTGTGAACGTTGGATGTGTATTCTTTGAATTACAAATTTTTGAGTGAAATGCTATGTTTGGTGTAATTATGGATTGTCCGTATGTATAAATTGTATATTGATCATGTTTGTGATGATTTTCGGCATTAAAATAGGAAGCTATTGTTATGTTTTTTTAGAAACTTGTGAAAACTATTTTAGGTAGATTTATGCCTTGTTTTGACAATGTTTTTAAGTAAATTGTTGATATAAGCTTCTTTGAAGTATTGCGATTATATGAACTTTATGATTTCATTAAGTTATGTTTTTTTGTGGGAAAATAGGCTCTTGTCTTGCCTTAGCCTATTGCATTGCGTTCCAGAGCTATGGCCATAGTAGTGACTGATGTTATGTTCAGGTTGCATAGTGGGAGAGGTTCTAACCAATCCCCTGGGATATAAATTTCGGCCTTCTGTGTCATGTGAGCCATGTGGGTCCCCAATGAGAAAGGTTTTAGCTGAACTTACTAGGATATGAATAGGATACCATGGATTATGTTGTTGGCAATTCGCGTCCTCTAGAGTATGAGTGCCTGATTTGTTCCATGTGAATAAGTTGCAACTGGTCCACCATTGGTTGGCACCATATGAATAAGCTATAGTTGGGCCACTAGGATGTGTTTGTCACTCTTATGTGGTGATAGTTCTTTGTGTGAGTCATGAGTTGATTTTTCCTAAACTAAAAAGTTTTGCATTAAGTTAAGAAAATGCGATATGTTATGAAATTGGTTTTAGCTTGGACTTGAACTTTGGATATGCTATGAAATTAGTTTTGGCTTGGATTTGGATTTTGGATTTGGTTGTGGATTTGGAGGATCATTCAGGATATTGATGAAACTATGATTGATTTTGAAGCATATGTGTGATTTATAAATAAATTTAAAGAAATATAGTATCTGGGGATAGCAAGTATGCGGACTTTTGAAAGAGAAATACTTTATGTATGCATCAAATATGGTTATGGGTGGCCATTAGCTCTGTTCAGCAGGCTTTGCTTTTTTTGGGACCTCAGTTCCCAAAGGACATGGTTGCTATAGGATAACCATCATTAATTTAGTGTATAGACTAACAGCAAAGTTTGTTTACGAACTTCAGTGAAAACGAGGGTCCTTGAATCGTACTTGGTATGGGATAAGTACAGCTAACTTAGTCTGATTGCCCACCCATATGTGTATGTGTGTATTTTGTAAAGTTTGAAAGCATGTTGAAAATGAAAGATATAAGTTTATTTTGATTTTTGAAGCATAAGCATATTCTCTTATCGCCCTCTATATGCTATATGATATGTTCTGTTTATATCTCATAAGATATGTATATTGTGTGATTATGTGTTATGTTAACCGTCGATGTGCAAAGTGTAAGAGCGGGGAAGATAAGGATTATTTGTTGGGCTTGGGAAACCCATGATTTCACTATTTTTTAGGTTTTGGAAGCAAAAAGGGATCGTAGGAGCATTAAGAAAGGTAGTTAGCTGTGAAATACTTTTGAAGAACCTAGTTAAAAATGCATACCCCATTATGAGTTTATGTTACAAGTTATGTTTAGAAATATAAGTATGGATGTATTTTGGGGATTGCACATGCGAAAGAATGTTATGGTTATGATTTAAGTATGCAAGTAAATGCATGTTTTAGAGCTATCCCTTAAAATTTAGGTGGATTTCATTATGGGCTTCCGCCGCGCCTGCCTACTAACAGGGTAATTAAGGTTAACAAATTTAAAGAGACTTGTGGGCACTCCTAACAGAGCATCCACGACGGTGACACGCCTGGCCCTTTTCGAATAAAGCGTTACAGAAGTGGTATCAGAGCAATAATCCTACGATGTTTGACCTATAGGGCTTGTGTGCACTTGTGATTGATTATCTTTTGATGATGTGTATCTACGTGATTCTATGTTTTCGCATGTTCTGTGTGACGTTGATTTGCAATGTGGTTTTGTTTGACATGAAACTTGCAATTAGAAAAATGGTGATGACAAGGTTCGAGGGCGAAACTTATTTTAAGGGGGGAAGGATATAACACACCCAGTATTTTTACTATTAACTTTGATCCATATGGTATTGTGAATGTATGATTTATGTGTATGTCTTATACGTTTTCGCTTTAGACACATTTGTACATGTTTTAATTTATCGGTATTATGTTTAAGGAATTATTAGATTGCCCCCTCCCAAAAAAACGAAATGGAGTAAATTGACTAGGTAAAAAAAAGAAGGAAAAGGAGGCAAAAAAAAGGAAAAAGAAAAAGAAAAAGAAAAAGATAGGGGGATTTTTTGTGTTATCACGTAAAATAAAAAGGGGGTGGGGCTTTGTTGCTTCTTTCTTTCCCAAACCCCAACATCACACACAGAGAGAGTAGAGGGAAGAGGAGGAGGAGGAGGAGGAGGAGAAGAAGAAGAAGAAGAAGAAGAAGAAGAAGCAGAAAAATTAAGGTGTTGGTTTTGAAATCAAATTGAGGTGAGTAATTTCTTACTTTCCTCAACCTAAAACTGATCAGAGAAAGATTATTTGAATGATTTATGCTTGGATTTTAGGATTCAATTGAAGGTTGAAATTATGAATTTAATATTTTGAGGGTTTGATAGGTTGGAAGACTAATTTCAATTGCTAGAAATTCAACCCCAAAAGTTTCATGTTTAACTATGATTTTTGGATTAATTGGATATTCTGAGTTGATGATTATGCTACAAATTTGTTTATTTATATGCTAGAATATGAATTTTTAGGTTGATTGCTTGTATTGGAAGAACCAGATGGTAGAAAGTAGGTTGAATTTTCAGATTTTCTCTAAATTCGCTAACTATTTGAATTTCTATAAATTATTTGATTGGCAAAAATTTTTGAAATGTTTACAGTAGGTAACTTATTACAGGGGCCAATTTCCTTTAAATTTTCATGAATTGTAGACGTCTAGTTTATAAGTTATAAATTTTTGATTAAAACTACCCTATTAATTACTGTAGAAATTCAAATGACGTTTTTATTACTGTAAGCTATTGGGTTGGAGAAAAATTATGAACTTTTACTGTAGAATATGCTTGTTATTTGGCAATTTTGTGTGAATTTTATAAATTTTGGATGTTTACTTTGTGGGTTATGAGTTTTTGATTGAAACTGCGCTGGTTTAGTGTATATCTTCGAGTACTATTTCAATTTTTGTGGAGGATTAGATTCTTAAAAAATTATGGAAATTTTATGGTGAATTATTAATAACATTTTGTAATTGTCTGCAAAGTTTTGTGAATGTTGGATGTGTATTCTTTGATTATGAATTTTTGAGTGGAATGCTATGTTTGGTGTAATTATGGGTTCTTCATATGCATAAATTGCATATTGATCATGTTTGTGATGATTTTAGGCATTAAAAGAGTAAGGTATTGTTATGGTTTATTGGAAACTTATGAAAATTAGTTTGGGTGAATTTATGGCTTGTTTTGACGATGTTTTTGAGTAAATTGTTGGTATAATTTTCTTTGAAGTATAAGGTAGCGATTATATAAACCTTTATGATTTCGTTAAGTTATGTTTTTTATGGGGAAACATATTCATGTCTTGTCTGAGGCTATTACATTACGTTCTAGAGCTATGACCATATTAGTGACGTCGTTATGTTCAACTCGTCTAGTGAGAAAAGTTTTAACCAATCCTCTGGGATATGAATATTGGTCTTATGTGTTATACAAGCCGCATGGGTCCCTAATGAGAAAGATTTCAGCCTAAACTTACTAGGATATGAATGTTATTCCATGGTTTATGCTGTGGGTAGTTCGTGTCCTTTAGAGCGTGGATGCCTTGTTTGTACCATATGAATGAGTTGCGGCAGGTCCATTGTTGCTTGGAACCATACGAATAAATAGTAGTTGGACTACTAGGATGTGTTTGCCACCCTTATGTTGTGATGGTTCTTTGTGTGAGTAATGAGTTGATTTCCGCTAAACTAAAAAGTTTTTCATTCAGTTAAGAATATGTTATATGTTATGAAATTGGTTTTGGCTTGGATTTTGATTTTGGATATGTTGTGGAATTAGTTTTAGCTTGGATTTAGATCTTGGATTTAGTTTTGGATTTGGAGGATCATTCGCGATATTTGTGAAGTTGTGATTAATTTTGAAGCATACGTGTGATTGATAAATACATTTAAACAAATATATTATATGTGGGTAGCAAGTATGGGGACTTTTCAAGAAGATATGTTTTATGTATGCGTCAAGTATGGTTATGGGCGGGCCATTAGATTGATTTAGTAAGCTTTGCTTTCTTTGGGACTTTAGTGACGACTAGAGCATAAAGGACATGGTTGGTATTAGACAACCATGGTTAGTTTAGTGATAAACTCGAAATAGAGTTTGTTTAGGGATTTAACTGAAAACGAGGGTCCTTGAATCATACTTGGTATAGGATATGTACGACTAAATTACTCTATTTGTCCACCCCATGACATATATACGTGTATGTGTGCGCGCATTTTGTGAAGTTCGGGAGCAAGTTAGATATGAAAGATATGTATTTATTTCAGTTTCTAAAGTATAAGCATGTTCTCTTATCGTCCTCTATATGCTATGTGATATGTTTTGCTTATATGTGATAAGATATGTATATTGTGTGATTCTGTGTTGTGCTAACAGGCTAATCTGCAAAGTGTAATAGAGGTGAAGGTAAGGATTATTTACTGGGCTTGGGGAGCTCAAGACCTCACTATTTTTCAAGTTTCACAAGCAAAAATGGATCATGAGAACATTAAGAAAGCTAGTCAGCTGTGAAGCACTTTTGAAGGACCTAGTTGGAAATGCAAACTCCATTATATGTTTATGTTATAAGTTATGTTTAGTAAATATAAGTATGGATGTATGTTTGAGATTGCATATGTGTAAGAATATTATGGATATGGTTTAAATATGTAAGTAAATGCATGTTTTAGAACTACCCCGCAAACTTTATTTAGATTTTGTTATGACCTTTCGCCGCGCTTGCCCACTAACAAGTTAATTAAGGTTAAGAAATTTAAAGAGCCCTGCGGGCGCTCCAAATCAGGCATCCACAGCGATGACGTGCCTGCCACCTTTCGGGCTGGACGTTACATTATATTTAATGAAAAAAACATTGTAATTGTAATTTCTTAAAAAAGCATTAAAAATATTCAAACTTTTCTTTGAAATATGAACGTCATGTACGAATGAGCAAAGGGTTGAGTCCGCTTTGGGTGGGGTGGGTCGACTTGCATGTTAAAATAGGGTTAATAATAGACTGGGTCATTTATAGGCTAACTTATCTAAAGCATGTTAATGGGTCGGAGTGGTCTGACCCACTAATAACCTATTTAATAATTCGATAGTTCAGCGAAGTGCTAACTTAACAATACCTAATCAGTCGCACTTTATTAATGGGTTGATCCTAAAACTAGCAGAGATCGACCAATTGCCCAACACTAACATCATAGTTTTAGACAAATTAGAGTAAAAACTAAATGGAAGAATATTGGTGAAGTACAAGATATTACAATTATCATTGCCATATCAAAATTTTAGACTACTTGAGAGGAACACTATTTAAAATATGATGACACATATTTATTTCACTAAAAATATAATGGTACAACTCTATCAAAAAAATATATGTATATAATGGTACAATGTGTGCATTTTTAATACTTGTCAAACTCTATATTAATTTTCTTAATGATAGATGGTTATTTCACATTGCTTCATGCCCATTTTTTTAAGTTACTTCCATTTACAAGTTGCATATAATGTTATATTTTGAGAATGAAGTCAAAAAAGAAAGGTCACTATTGTTTAAGTCGCAAAGGATGCGATAATTGTATAATGTATCTCTAATTGATTTGATATAATAATAATTATTATAGTTAAGAGGGATAAATTAAACAAAAGTCAAAAATTAAAGATATAATACTTAGATCAAACGGGGTTGGGGTCGGGTTCGGGTCATATTTGACCTGTTAATTTTGCCAATGTTTTGGGTTTTGTTTATTTTGAGTTCAGGATGAGAAAATGGTGTTCAAAACTCAAAATTTTGGGTGGATTTAGGCCAAATTTTTAGATCGGGTAAGTTTTTATTAGATCTGCTTAGCAATAGGTGGTTTTGCTCCAGAAAAAGATCTGGCAGCTCCTTTTCTTCTTAGGGTTCATGGTTTGGTAAGGGCCAAGTAGACCAGAGTTTAGGGAAAACTCTCTTTTTCTCAATCTATTTTCAATATAAATTAATTTAGACTAGATTCAAGCATTTTGAGTTGCCAAGTCAATAAAAGTATACAAGTATCCTTATAATGCTCCATTAAAAAATAACCCATAGTTTGACCAAAAATCACCTAAAAGTTGCATTATAGTCAAGCCTCTTCCAGATCAAAACCAAATTGTCTCTTTTCTTGCAAATCATCCTAATTGTATATCCTAAATATGAGATGTTTGCATTGAAAAAATACAATGTTATAGGTGTTAATTTGTTCAACTTGTGAAATCTTTAAAAGCTGTTGCTAAGAAAAAAAGAAATAAGATTTCTAATTATATTAGAAAAAATGGAAATATGGATGAGATCATAAGAAGTGTTTGACAATAGTTTTTTAGTTGTTCATATGTTGCATTCATCGTAAATTTTAGCCAATTTTATCAACTATTTGTATTAATTATTACAATATGTATTTACCGTTACTAAAAAAGGTCTTCGATAAAATTAGTCATTGAAGAACATATTTAGTGTAAAGCTTGTAATGATCATAATTGTTTAACATCCACTTGAAATATAGGCTATCATTCCAAAAAAACTAAATCACTAGTGTTTTCCTATGTCGTAGTAACTTAGACTATTTTTTGGAGACAATCCATCTTATGTAAGAAGGTCTCACAAAATATCTTTTTGAGGTATAGTTACCATATCAGCCTATGGCCATCTTTTTTTTTTAAAATCATGTGTCATGTTACCAAATCTCACAATAAGTTGTTGTGAAATAGTCTTACACTAGATTAGTGTCTCCAAAAATAGTTATTAAAATTTCTTAAATAGAGCCTATAAGTCTTTTGTCAACACCACTCATCACAAATTTTTGATATTTAAAGCAATACTTAAGATAATAGATGTAGACAAAAGGAGGTCAAAAGTAGTACAATGTCTTGGCACTTAACAACAGAGTTGGGACACAAGCTGTGCTAGGGCAAACCGCCCCATTAAGCCACAGGTTGATGGTCAAAGCTCATGGAACTGCATAACCTGTTTAGCAAACGAGGGTGGGGCAGTTCACAAATGTGCAAGGCTAGGTAGGTCATGGGTTGAGCAGCCTATTTGTTCTAGTTACCTTGGCCATATAAATTGGAACCCAGAGCAATAAGAACTGAAGCCTTACCCACAGCTAGAGCTGTTAGCACTTCACAAGGATTAGGATAAAACCATTAAAATTTGTTTAACTAGAAACCCACCCGCACCAGGCATGGGGTGGGCCAGCCCATTGCATAACCATTGACTAAAGGCCTAGGGCGAGTTTGATGCGGGGTGGGTACAGGTTGGCCTGGGTCGAACCAGTCTAGGTCTGAACTGTAGTTAGCAACAAAGTTGGGATACAAACTCAGATGGATCAGCTAGCCTTGTTGAACTGCGGCTGACAAGCCCGAGCTCATGGATCGCACCATGTTTTTGGTGGATGAGGTAGGACGGGCTAGGGTGAGTCGTGAGTAAACAAATTAACCATTTTAGTTACATTATAGCATCAATAAAATTTGTTCGACATGAAACCCACCCCGCATCGTAAAGAAAAATGGATGGGCTGCTTTAATGTCCCCAACTCAAGCGGTTATAATTACCGGTTAACCATTGATTAAGCACAAGATGGCAGTGGAGTACGGGGATGTTACTGGCATCCCCTTTGGAGAGATAATGCTAAAACATTGAAATATGCATTAAGTGAAAACGAATTTAAACTTGAATGATTTTTTCTTTTTCTTTTTTTAATAAAATACATTGCTTCAAGTAGAACCTAGAACTCGAAAGTCTAAGATTAACAAAATAGATAACAATGAAAACAACTTTTCAAAATACGCTGCCATTTGTTTATTTTTAAATTGGCCATACTAGCATAATCTACACAATAAACTTTTCACAAAACATAATTAAATGTTTAAGAAACTTGTATAAATCTTGGATATACCCAACAAGCTAAAACATAGAAGCATGGGGTCAACCCGGAGCCTCGACCAATTCTAAGATTCCCTTAGGCAGTTCTAAGACCAAGGGAAACGTTGGTATTTATGAACTTGGATAATCTACTTTTTGCGCTATCTCGAAGCTTGATATCGAGGAGATTGTTTTCCCATTCCTAAAATATTTTATTAAACACAACATAAGAGAGAAAGTAAGTGCTGAGCTTAGTACATTACCCGTATATAGTAAAATCCAAATTGAAGAGAAATTGAGCATGTGCATATCTTAAATCAATTTTGGAAATTATAATCAGTAATTTAACTTCATAGTTAGTAAAGGTAAATCATTGTTTATTAACCAATCCTAGGATAAGAATAAATAAACCAGTAATTCACCACAATTCATGAGTTTGGAGATCTCTGCCTAAAATCCTAGGTTCTGATGAATCATTCGATAGTCAAAATTGAATGATGATTAATAATCACTAATTGGTGATGAGTGACAAGCACTGTTAGCAAGCCATGTTGCCTAACCATCCATAGATAAATAAACTTAAGAACATTACAACACAAGATCTTCATAACATTGAATGGGTCCTTAGGATAGCCAAAACATGATAAAAAAACTATTGATCATGCTTCAAGTAAACTTTGATCTTCTCTAACTCGTCCCTTATTAATGATCATTTTTCATAAAATTTTCTCCCTTTCCTTTTATTTCTCCTGCCAAGATTAGTGGCTCATATGAATCTGTTATACTCGCTTTTATGCACTTCTTAAATGGAACTCCTTTTTGTTAAAGTATATGTTTATCTATAATTCTTGTTACCATCGCCCAAATCTACACTTTTTGGCTAAATCTCAATCCTTATGCCCCAATAAATTAACAAAATTCCTTATGTACTTCATTAGCTTCCCACCTTTACTTGGTGAAATCTTTAAGAAAATGTAAATGCACACTAATTACTTTTTACTTCACTTTCTCAATGCTTAACAAAATTCCCCAACCTAAGATGGTCAACTCATCGTAACATGAGAATTAAAGTTAATATAATTTCTTTGCTCCTTTTAGCTTATAGGATTGTCGATTTCATCATTCATTATTCCATCAAATCTTTAAGAATGTAGATCCCATGCTAATTCCTTTTTACTTCCCTTTTGCAATGCTTAACAAAATTCCCCAACCTATGATGTCCAATTCATGGTAATTTGACAATCAAACTTAATATAATTTCTGTGCTCCTCGTAGCTGAGAGGGTTGTTGATTTCATCATTCGTTATTCCATCATGGCAAGTAGCTAGTATTTACATAACCACTAATTTATAACAATAAGAAGGTTTAATTTCCAACTCTTTTAACAACTACTAATTCAATCACCCATAATCCATAACTCCACAGAAACTCTAATTTTCTTATGAACTTATAAAATTCTATTACCCATCACTCCTTCCAATATTCCAGTGACACCTTATTCGATCCCTCAATTTTTGAATTATCAACACCTTCTTGATGACACACACACATACACACACATACATACACGCATATTAGCACTAGGTTACTTTTCTAAAATTCAAAGTTCTCAATTAAGCATCTTGAACACCTACTCACAACTCTTATTTATACCAACCTCACTTAGGGGGGTAAAATTTCACTTATATAATTAAACAACTTAGTTGGACATCATCCTTACTTGCTATCCAATTCACCCAAATAAATAGTTCTTACTCCACATCCATGTCACCCATGTAAATAGTCTTTGTTCCATTTTTCAAGCTTGAATTATACAAATATGCACTTATGTAACATACACACGAACCTATCTAAACTTTGTCATAAAGAACACAATTACGCAACTAAATTCAATCAATTTGTAAGGATTTAGCTATCATTCAACTCGATGTCCATAACACCAAGTTATGACACTTAGATAAAGTTAAAGGTAAGACAAAAGGACATCTCCTTTGAGAGGGAGAATAGATGGAAATGGATGGCAGCTAGAAGGGGAAGACATCATGGCGATAGATGAGTGGTTGGAGTGTTATTGAATGCTGGTGCAATGGTAGCTTTTGGGACCACATTCCTTGCTACTATTTTCTCGAAATAGAGGAAGAGGGAAGCAAAAGAAAAAGGTGGTGGTGGTGGTCTGTGGTAGCGGCTGGTGACGTTAGCCCATAGTTTTAAAAGGTGCAAGGCACATTGAGGCGTATAGAGTCCCGAAACGTAAGGTACAAGGCGCGAGGTGGAGAAGCACGCATTATAAATACGAGGTGCACTTCTATGCAAAACATTTTAAAATTCTTTCACATTTCACAAAGCATATTTTGCAAAAACAAGTTAGATAAACACATTAAAAAATAATTAGACATCAATATAACTACCAACACCGTAAATAACCTTAAGATATGTTATCTTATTATCATAGTTCCCCAATACACACACTTGTTGTATAAGCATAACTCGCCTTTTAGCTCTCCAGGAAGGAAAAGAAAAAAAAAAGGTAAACACAAGGTCGAAGAAAAAGGGGCTAAATATGGCCTTGTAGCCTTGACGCGCGCTTCATCCCCGCCTAAGACGTTGACCTGGCAGCCTTGCGCCGAGGCATGCCTCAGGCTAGCTTTTAAAACTAAACATTGGGTTAGGCAATGGTTGTTGCATTGGCAGTTTGTGAGATCAAGGAGGAGGGAAACAGAGGGAGATAGGAAGGAAAGTTGAGATTTAAAAGAAGACCTCGTTGCCTCTTCTTTTTCCCTTCACTAGTTGGGGACAAGATGCCCACATTTTCATTTTATTATTTTTTTTTAATTTTTGCTTTATCAATTGAGTTCATGTTTATCTTATAAAGGTTTTATCACATGACCTAAATTGTTAGCCACATAATGTTTAAACTTCATTTGCTTACTATAGGTGGTATTTATTTATTTTGTTTACATTATCTTTCTTTTCTTATGTAACAAGCAAATTGACCAAATTTCGAATCAAAACAATAAGTTTTATTTACATCTAAGTGTATATCCATGTGTAACTATATATTCACATGACTATAAGTACTTAGATACATTTTATAGATTCTAATTACATGAGCTATGCAATTCAAATTTGCATTTTAAAATGACTAAATTTTCGCTGCTCACTGCTCGTACTATCATTATAATCATATGATCAATGTGAAATTAAATAATCAACATAATTAAACGAGGATTAACGGATGGGGCGTTAGATCCTTCCCTCACAAAATAAGTTTCATCGTCGAAACTGTTTTTAGTAATAGTGTACTTACAGAATAGATGAGGGAGACATCGTCTAGAATTTATATGAAAGTACACTTGTGGTGTCTCATCCTGCTGGAGAATCCTTTCCTCGTATATGTATTCGTGTATGTACATGTATGTATACATGTGTGTATGTATGTGTGTGTATGTATGTATGTATGTATGTATGTGTGTATGTGTGCATGTATGTATGTGGGTATGTATGTATATGTATGTATATATATGTATGCCTGTATATGTGTGTGTGTGTATATATATATATACGTATATATATATATATATATATATATATATGTGTGTGTGTGTGTGTGTGTGTGTGTGTGTGTGTGTGTGTGTGTGTGTGTATATATACAGAAACAATTTATTGATTCCTTTATAACTATTGCATAGGCATGCATAAGTACATTGCCTTAGAACTCTAGTGTCCTATTAAGGCATCCTTTTCATCGTTGACTAGTTTGCTTTATATGCCTTCATTTTTGCAAGTAGCATCTATTATCATTTTGAGATCCTCATCCTCTAATGCATCTTTCATAGATAAAGAAGAGAATCGAGCCTAGAACCTTGAATTCATCTTTAACATTCACTTTAGCTCACCTATAATTCTCTAACCAATGTGTATTACCACTAATGAACTTGCTTGTTAAGTTAGCTGCAATGTCTGTAATAACATTTCCTTCGTCTACATATAAGTAAACTCCACAATAAGTGTATAAACATTAAGACCCCTTTCAAGCGTATTTGTAAGAGCCTGTGTTTCCCTAGAAAACCTTTATTTATCTTCTTCTTTTTCCCATATGACATTAGCCCTAGCTTTTTCCCATCATTTCCATGGGTATTACCCAAAAGAAAATTCCGTTTGATTCCTTTATGTCCTTGTTTTCACTGAGTGTGTAAAGTTGTCTATCCCATGAATCCCCAACTTAGAATCATATCTTAAGCTCTGTCTTTTGCAAAATGAAATTTCTATCCAAAATTTCATAAATTCAAATTCTCGCCATTAGGTCATTTTCACAATTAGGCTTTCTCTCGTTCTTCGTGTCCTTGGATCACCTGTCCTACTCCATTAAATCCTATGTATTTTATTACCATTATCTCATATAAAATCCATTAATTTCTTGAGCGGTACTGTCTCGTTCCTCATAAAACATCTATAATTCATAAGCTTCTCCTTTCTCTTTGGATACTAACTCGATCTAGATCATGTAATTCCTGACCTTTAACTTCTATCACTGCTTAAGCTCCATCTAAAATCAGACCATTCCTGAGATGCCCTACATGAATTTGCTATTGTTCATATCTCAATGTGCCCTTTAAATTAGCCCTCCTTATTTCTATGACATCCTTTTACTATTGAAAGCATCACTGAATATGGGGTTAATTCATCTTTCTCCCCAATTCTTATAATTGCCATAACCACTTTAGTTTCGTAACATAAGATATACTCATCTCATGTTAAATGCCTTTTTCTTCTTTTATATAATCACAACACCTAGCATTTACCAGCTCTAGCCCAGATGAAGTTTGCCTTAAAGCCACAACCCTTGGAGAATTATGTCATTCATGTATTACCAAGTCTAGTCTTCTCTGTATGGAGGTGCAATTGACATCTTTAGCTTAAACATAAGGTTTAGAAAAATTTGAACCATGTATTGTTTATGTATTATAATTCACTTCATTATCGCTAACCCAGGTTATATGGCAAGTGACTTCTTTTGATCATCCCAAAACTGTACAACGTTACTTGATGACTTAGAAACACATTTTTCCCTCGTATGATCGACCCCTATTGACCCATATTGTAGATTATATTTATAAATCTAAGTAGTGGTTTACTGTTTAGCTCTATAATAATCTTTTCAAATTTTGGCATCACTGCCAAGGAAAGAAATTATTAGTTTTTATCTATTTAGTTTTAATACTTTTATTATTTTGTTCTAAGTTTAGCATTGCATTTTTTTGTAGATCTATTTAGTTTATGCAATTAAGGAGAAGTCACATGATCGAAGAAAAAAGGAGCATACGTTTAAGTAGTTTGAAAGCAAAGTAAGTGATTCTGAATCTTTAAGTTCTGAATCGATTATTTTCAGTCGGTGATTTCTAAAATATTAAAGTTGAATGGTTACTGTATATGAACTTGCTTCACCTAAGTTAGAAACATAATCCTTGTCTATTACTTATGCTGTATTAGACTGACCACTTAAACTTAACTTTGAATTTTTAACCTTGCTGCCTAACTTTTATGGTCTATCTAGTGAGGACCCAGATCATCATATTAGTCTGTTCATTATTACATGTTTGACCATTCAACCTGAGGGAATCAACCAGGGCCAAATTAGGTTGAGAGCTTTTCCCTTTCCACTTTAGGATAAGGCAAAAGTTTGGTCATATTACCAACCCCCTGTAACATTCACCATATCGACCCAAGTTCATAAAGCATTTTTAGAAAAGTTTTGTCCTGCATCTAAGATTAGGTCAATACGAAAGAAATGTTGGCATTAAAAAAATGACTAGGAAAACATTTCATGAGTATTAAGAACATTCTAATAAACTATTTCCTAGTTGTCTCTAACATCAAATCTATGAATAATTATTTATCCAATATTCTTATGAAGGTTATAGATAGAAATGTGGTAGATACTGCTAGTGGGGGAGGAGGGGGACTCTGGTTAATAAGACTCTGGCTCAGGCTAGAAAACTTCTAATAATATGCCCTCAAACACTGACCAATTTGGAACATGAATATCAAATTAAAAACGATCAATGAAATTAGTTTAAACTTATCTATTAAGACTAACTTTCCTAGATCATAAGCATGCTGAACAAACTTGCCATTGGAGGATTTCTAAAAGTAGCAGTTTGTGATATTTGCTATGTAGAGGGCCATTATACTGATCCATTCTCAAACACTTACAATAAAGAATCGACAGGCCACCCCAATCTTAGGTATGGACCTAGAAACAATCCTCCAGGATTTGACTAACCAAGGTGTCAACCCTCTGTTCATGATAGAATGAATTTTCTTTTAGAGCAAGTCATTAAGAAAATGGACTACCAGAAAAAAGAAAACTGATGCTAGGTTCTAGAACATAGAGATGGTGCTTAAGCAAGTTCAGCAAGGATAGACTAAAATCGATACCTTAGTTAGTAACTTGCTAGCTCAAATGTAACATTGAGTATCATCTTTTGCTAAAATCCCAGGGAAAATGTAATTGCAATGACACTTAGGAGAAGGAGAGAATTAAGAGAACCTAGGAAGAATAGAGAGGCCAAGCTAGAAATTGAGGGTAAAGAGCTTGAACCTGGCTAAAAGAAAGGTATCACCCAGGAAGGAGGTGAAAATAAAAAACTGTTAGAAGTGAATAGCCCCTTTTCCTATAGAATAATAGCCACAAATCCTAAGTTAGTCAAGGCAAATCAAGAAATGTTAAACATTTTGAAAGGTAGAGATCAACATTCCTTTTCTACATGTCATTAACAAAGTACCTTCTTATGTTAAGTCCCTTAAAGTGCTACATACTGCCAAACAAAAGTTAAAAGGGAATGAAAAACCAAAGTGTAGGGAAAAATATATTTATAGTTTTCCAACAGAAGCTTCCCCCTAAGTGCAAGGACCTAGGTTCGTTCTCTATACCTTATAAAATTGGAGACCTTTGCTTTGGTGGAGCCATGATGGATTAGCTACTTCCATCAATATTATGCCTCGGCCCTTTTATGATAAGCTAAACTTAGGAGAGTTAAAGAAAATTGGTCGAATCATTTAACTAACTGATAGAAGTAATGCATTCCCAGATGTAGTCTAAGAGGATGTCTTAATACAAGTCAATGAGATTATTTTTCTTATTGATTTTTATGTGTTGGATATCGATGATACACACCATGACATTTCTATACTACTTGGTAGTCAGTTCTCATAACACCTAGGACAAAGATATATGTGCATGGAGGAACCTTAACCATGGAATTTGATGGTGATGCTATTAAATTCAATATTGTCGATTGCCACGAGATTTCCTGCAGATGTTAACTCTATTTATACACTTGATGAATTACCTCTAGATATTTATGTGTTATCTCATGATCATGAATTATTAACTATGCTCACTCAAGATTTGGATCGTTTTGTGTTTGATAATGTCCACTATAGTGCTAATAATGAGGTAATCGATGTCACAGGGCCTTTGTTGCAATTGTAAGTAATTGGAAAACCTAGGAATTTTTAATTACCTAAAAAATCATGTAAAGCTATTTCCTCTCAAATTCACCCCTGAAGTAGAATGAAAACATTGCTAAAAATCTTCACTATGCCTTTTTCGCCCCCTCAATTAGAAATGAAGATAAAGTAGAAGATGAAGATAAACTGGGTAGGGTGCTCAGAGAACATAATGAAGCATTAGGAAGGACTTTAATAGACCACATACATAAAATCACACTAGTGTCAGAAGCTAAGCCTAAGAGAGATCCTTAAACAAGACTGAGCCCACCTATGGTCAAGGTAGTTCAAAACGAAATCTTAAAGTGGTTAAATGCTAGAGTGATATACCCCATAACTAATTTTGAGTGGGTTGGTCTCATCTATCTGGCTCTTAAAAAGGAGGGATAACAGCAATTTCAAATAAGGAATGTGAGTCAGTACCTCCTATTCACACAAAAAATACGATATTCTTACTATACCCTCATACTTAATTTAGGCTTGAAATAAATATGAAAATAGGATTTTTATTTGATTTATTTTGTTTTGTAGGTGTTGAAATAAATCAGAAAAAATTGAGAAAAAAGAGAATGAAAATGCTTGGGAAAGATATTTGAGCCTAGAGCTGGCAAAAAGTTGTCCGACTTAAATACCCGAATTTGTTCGACCTGGAAAAAACCAGGTACGGTTACGAATTTTCATCCAAATTTTGAATCCAGATACAATAATTTTTTATATTTTTATTATTCAAACCCGATTTTGACTCAAATTTTGCCTTATCCTAATTGTCCGACCCGAAAAATGACTATTAGACATCAATTTCTTGTCCGAATTTTGACATTGTTTGATTTGTCCGATCCGAATTCGACTTGAACCCATATCTTTGCCAGCACTATTTGAGCCTAAAAATGGGAAAATTTGGTCACCCAACCTGAGCACATCTCTCTTCCCTACCCAAATGATTAGAAAGTTAAAAAAAATAAAAATAAAAGAAAACCTAAAAAACCTGCCCAACACCCTTAGGCCAAAGACTCGGTCCAGCACTCACACCCTCTCCCCACGCTAGCCACATGCCTCACAAAATCCCCCCTCTGTTATTTCTCCTTCTCTCTCTTCAAACCCAATGGAAGCGCCCCCTTTCATTTCCCTTCTTCTTAACATATCAACACCATGCACCATCATCCTCCTTCACCTTCACCATCTCCATCAACCACCAGAACTCACACCATCAGCATCCACTATTATCTCTGTGCACTTCACCACCAGCGAATCCCTACACTTCGATGCCAGCACAACAACCATCTTCATCTTCCATATCAAGGCCTGAATTAACGGCCAAGAAGAGAAGAAAAAAACATTATAAATCAAGCGCAGCTATGGTGAATGACAAAATGAGGGTTTCCAGGTTTTAATTTTAAGGTTCTAGGTAGAGTTATGTTCAGTTTTAGATTTTTAGGGACCTAATGTCAGGGTTTAATTTCCATCTTAATTTCCCATGTCTTTCGAGTTGTAGATCTCATTTTTATTTAAAATTTCATGTAATTTGGTTTGAACACTTCAAATTTCTGATTTAAATTAAGTAGCCTTGAATCAAAATTGGTGATTTCTGGGATTGAATTCACCCCTATCTCGTCTAATTTTGCGATTTTCTCTGTCCCTTATTGTTGGCAACTCGAGATGAATTGTAATGGTGATTCTTCCATTTTTCTTTGCCCTTGTTCTTCCTCCTTTGTTTTCCATTCCACCTCTATGCCCTTTTTGTGGTTCTAGTCGAATTCAGTCTATTTTCAGCATGCTTTTGGAGCTTGGTTTGAGTAATGAAGCTTTGAGAAACTTGGACACCAGGTTGAATCTTTCCCTCCCCTCTTCGCTATGGTTATAGTTCTCTACTTTCTCCAATGTGATTACTGATGTTATTGTATATTTTGTGAGGCCTTGTTCATCTTTGTTTTTTGGGTTTTAAGGGCTGGTTGTGATGTGAGTTTGTGTTCTCTTATGGTTGTCATTGTTATTAATGGTTATATTGAGTTGGGAATGAGAGGAGATTAGGAGATGTGTTCTATTTTTGAGGATAAAAGATTTAGGCCTGGATAACCTAATTTTTGTTTGTAGTTGGTGTTTGATTGACTAGAAGATTTTAGCTAGTCACTGCCTCATTTAGCTTATTATCTTCAAATACTTTAGGTATGTAGGCATATGATTGACATTAAGACTAGATATGACTCCTTTCCACTTACATTTATCTTAATTATTTGTTATGATTAATTTTAATTTTATTAATTGTAGTTACCTAGTTATAGTTTATTTTGCTAAGTTTCATTTGTTATTTGTTTAAATTTCACTAATTCAGTTATATGATAGAATGGATTACCTAATTGTGACTTAATTTTATCGTCGTCCATGAAGAGATGACCCTCATGTACTACAATGAAAGTTATACTGTTGCAGCTATAATTTTACTTTCAAAAATCTCATCCATTTGGCACCATTGCTGAAGACGGTAGCATGAGATTAGATCATATTTTCTTTTAGTTGATACTTTCTTATTTGTTTTACTTTTTTTATTTCGTTATTGGTAGTAATTAGTTTTGCTTCTTTCTTTAAAAAAATCCAAAAATTATATTTTTGGGAAAATCAAAAAAATTGAAAAAAATTGGAAAAACTCGAAAATCACTAAAAATTGAAAAAACTTGAAAAAAATTTTAAAAAAGAAATGGCAATTTTCTATTTTTCTCAATTTGGGCGTGAAGTGTTTTAGCGATATTTGAGTAGATTGAATGAATTTCGTGCTCAATATGTTGATTGATATTTTAAGAAATACGAAATTTGCCAAGTGATCTTTGAGGGTCTAAATGATAAATATCGGGTTCATGTTGAGGCTATGCACCTGGGGTTTAGGATGTTTGTTCACTAAGACTTTGGATAAAATTTGGCACTTTTTTGAATATTTGACTCATGATACTTAGGAGCATGATAATGCTAGATAAACCATTAGTCACCCATTCTTGACCCATGTGACGCATGTTACACCTTCATATAAGAGTCAGTTTGGGGGTATATCTTATGAGTACTCTCATACTCTATGTGCTCCTGTTTCATGTGATTATTGTGATTCCTTTGATGGTGCTGATTCTTATCTACTCCTTGGTACACCACATAGATTAAAGGCATTGGCTGCCTTTAATAGGGGGCTTTACTTACATAATTTACTTAAGAGTGACCTCAATTTAGGCTCTTCTACACCTGAGGTCAGGTCTTATGAGGACTTTGATGTCAGGAGTGAAGCACTAATTCCTTAGGGTATGATTTTCATAATGATACACATTGTGATAATCTCGAGCAAGCGAGTGATCCCTTATCTCCTTTAGCAGTTGTGCCCTCCCTAGAGTTTAACACAGTTAGTGCCTCCCCTGAAGGTAATCAGGTCATTCATGGTTTATCTCCTTTGGCTCCCTTAGGAGAGCTCGAGGAGAGAGATGATTTGAGACTGATACTAGTTCTGATGATCAGTGTGGCATATTTGCTGAGTTAGAGGATATATTTATTAAGGAAGCATTCATTTGATGAGCCTTTTGCTATGGAGTTTAGTGAGGTTACAACTCCTAAGGCGCCTATTGATCCGATGGAGTCTACCCTTGACCTTGCTCCCACCCCTCCCATTTCATCCCTTCCTTCTTCCCTCCTCATTTTTCTCCCTTCTTTAGACCTCTTGAGTCTACTTTTGTAGAGTTTGAGGGCTTTGTGCATGACAATTCTTGTTTAGATTAGACTATTGATGATAGTGACATAGAGAGACTCGAGGATCACTTTGAGATGAAGGACTTAACTTTAGGCTACCTTATAAGAATTGATTTTCATATCTCATTTGATTGGCTTTGCCGAAGTCCTCTCCTCTCTCTTCCCCATCAGAGATGTTGGACTTCAGTTAGGTTATTCAGACCGCTCTCAATGGTTTATGCATTCACATAGTCATATCATAATTAGATCATTGACGTGCACCTGATTTTGCATATGCACATCTCTAAGGCTACTACAAGAAGTGAATTGTATACACGGTTCGCTTACACTGTGTACGCCAAACAGCGTAGTCCGCATGTGTACACATCTCTGAGACTGCACTACTACAAGAACTATATGCAATTGTTTTAGCTGTTAGTGTTTTAGCTCTTAGAGATGTGTAACCATAAGAAATGAATTGCAACTACAAGAAATGAACCTCATATACACATCTCTGAGACTACTTTTGAGAAATGAACCTCATATACTGCTCGTGTGCACTACTATTTTAACTACGAGAAATGAATTGTATGCACTACTAAAAACGAAGCTCATATACACCTTTCTTGTAGTAGTTATGCATTACTACAAGAAATGAATCGTATGCAATTGTTTTAGCTCTTGAAAGTTTTGTCCTTATCTGCTATAGTGTTAAAGTTGTTTATATTTATCGCTTTACTATTAGACATATATTGAGTAAGGGGGACTAGAAACCCAGTTTGCATAGATAGATCTTACTATTTTAAGAATTTCAATAAGAAATTAAAGATAAGCCAAGAGCTAAAAACTTTGTAGTCGACCATCTAAGTAGGCCAAAAATGGAGAAAATAGTAGTAATTTAGTGACTATGTACCTGAGGAGACTTTATATGATGTTATTGATAGATTACCATGGTATGATGATATAGTAAATTACTTAGTCACTAAAACTTTTCCCATTTCTAGAACTTAAAAGGAGAAGATAAGATATCAAGCGAAGTGTTATGCTTGGGATGAGCCGTACGTAAGGATATTTCATGGAGATCAGATCATGATTAAACGACAGTGAAGTTCATTCTATTTTGGCCTTTAGTCAATCTTTTAAAAGGAGGGAACATTTTAAAATCAAATGAACATCACATAAAGTACTAGAATATAGATTTTATTAGCCTACTACTTTTAAAGATGCTTATGAACAAAAGGAGGGTAATTTTATCTAGAAGGAAACAAATGTCTCTACATAATGTGTATGTTCGTAAAATATTTTGATGTTCGGGTTTTGATTTCATAGGAGCTTTTCCTCTTACTTTTAGGTATGTTTACATTCTTGTGATTGTGGATTATGTATCTAAATGTGAGTTAATGATGCTAAAACCATGCTGAATTATATAAAGTCTCATATTGTGCATGTAGTTGGAGTGCCTAGAGCAATCATGAGTAATTGCGGAGCCCATTTTTATAATAAAACACTGGGCACCTTGTTACCCAAATATCATGTAACTCACAAGTTTTATACTAAATGCCATCCCCAAACAGATGGCCAAGATCGAGAGATCAAGGGCATTTTAGAAAAAGTTGTCATACCGGAAAGGAAAGATTGGAGTTTTAAGTTAGATGAAGCACTCTGTGCTTATAAGACTGCATGCAAGACCCCTACATATTTGTCACTCATAGGTTAGTCGTTGACAAACCATGTCATCTCCCCACAGAGTTAGAGCATAAATCATGTTAGGCTGCTAGGCAGTGTAATTTGAATTATGACTTAGAAAGAAAGTAGCATAAATTGCAATCGTAGAAATTAGAAGAGATTTATCTAGAAGCCTATGATAATTCAATAATCTATGAAGGTAAAGCCAACACTTTTCATGATGCTAAGCTTAGTAGGAAAGAATTCCAAGTAGGTGAGAAACTGTTAACATTAAATTCAAAATTGAGACTCTTTCATGGTCCGGAGGCTTTACTATGATCTGAACACTAAGTGATGTAGAAAATTAAATGAACTAGAGCCCAGTAAACGAGGGTCCATTGAATGTCGTGGAGGCTAAAACATGAACGCAGGATAGTAAGGAATTCCTGACCACGAGTGTCACGAGATCTCGAAGTAACCAAGAAATGATGGATAGCCAAGTCCCTGCCCGAACCCCATGTCATAACCCAAGAGAACACCATAGCTCCACATCAGTGGAGGCTAGGAACAGAAGCCTTCCCTACTTGGCATCCCCCATGGAAAAGCACTAAATTACCAAGAAGGAGGTGGTGCCTATTGCTATCCCACAACAAGTGCTTGACTATATTGCCCTATCCTATGAGATGTGGGTGCTACCCCCAAGGACAATGACATCTTGGGGGAAGTTCCTAAAGTCCTAGAAGAATAAGTTGTCACTGTGGCTTGACTTAAAGAGAAGAGAAGAGGTTGCAACCCTCGAGTAGGGGAGCCCTCCCGACGATGACAATGAAAAGCACCCTGTACATACATTGAATTAATAAAAAAGAAGAAAGAATCCATGAAGATGTGGGAAAAAAAAACCTTAATACACCCTAGTTTTACCTCAATCTTGTCATCCCCACCAATGACAGTTGCACCACTACTTGATCTAACAACTCCTTACTTTGAGTCTAGCCACCACTTAGAAGATCGATTCACTCTCCTCCTAATTAAACCTACAAAGGAAACATAAAATAAAATATAAAAATGATGAGGAAAAGTGAAGAGTTGAAAGTTGCAAGGGAGAATAATAATGGAAAAGGGCCAACCCTTGCAGTCTAAAGTAACGTTCTATAATTCAGGGATGGTAGCATTCTGACCTCCTTAATCCTTTCAGATTACTATACCTCGATGATGCTACTGTACCTCACCGTGCCACTCATCACCAGAACATCCTTAGGATACTATAAAATAGAAACCATCAGAAAATGAGAACACTCAAAAGAAACCAAGACAAATTAGAGTTAGCAAATTGGGGGCTTACATTAGGAGCAATAGAATGAATTAGGAGATCTCAAATGAACTCGCCATAGTCTCCCTCCTCCATGTGGTAAACACAATCCTTCCCACCAAAGCACTTAACCACCTACTCGAAGGTAATGGAGCATGTGAACATGCTTTATACATGTGGAGGATTCAGCCTCCTAGGTGCCAAGGTACCAATGTACCTAAAAGGTCCTTCAAAGAGGACTCCATACTAGGAGAAATTGCACGTTCCTAATGGAAGCAGAGACACTCCTAGCGTCTATGCAAGGATCCTAGGTCACCCGAAGCAAAATGAAAAGTGAGCACTTCAAAGATTCAACAGCAAAGACATTCAGGCAACAAAATGAAATGGAAGTATGCTTACATGTCTAATAGTCTGGCCATTCAAGGCCACCCTCAAGCTATTGATGTCTTTAAGGGCAGGAGCCTCGCTTGTGGGATTGCCTCGAGTTCATTGTATCATCAAAGGTACCTGTCTTGCACCTTAAGTACAATGAGCAAAGTTGAAAAAGTGCTCTAGAAACCAAGGTTACCAAAAAAAAAAAAAAAGAATCATAATGGCAGATTAAAGCACTTCAATGCATAAACAAAACAAGCAAGCAAAGGTAATCCCAAGTACCTTCAAAAATCCTCAAGGTCACCATGGGGAAGTTCTCCCCATCCCACCTGCATGCTGCCTAATATACTTTAGGAGATGGTAAAGGTTGTGATACCCTAATCAAGGTTGTCCATCATAGCAACGCCTTCTTAGTTTTCCATTCACTGAATACAGCATCGATTACCCGAAGAGAACCCTAGTCAACTTACAAAAATTTATAGCGGTGATTGTCATCTTCGCTAGGGGATAATGAAAGGTGTTGGTAGTTTCCTGAAACCACTTTATCAAGCCCCTGAAGAGGTAATGATGAGAAGCCTTCCAAGCTACAGAGACCTTCGTCAGAAGGTTAAAGTTGGCACGTGTCACCATCATCTTGATAGCACTGGGAAGCCTCCTTTGAAAGCGCTCAATGCCTTGTAAATTCTCGTAATCTTTGAACTCCTAGTTTAGCAAACAATAAAAAAAACTCAAGACCGTCTAAACAACTTGAAGAAAATTTAGGAATTGTATTAAAAAAAAGAAACAGTAAAGTACAAGCAGAAGAACTTATTACACCCCAGCAAGCGATGGTGGAAATGTGATGGTGCTTATCTTTTAATTACAATAAGTTAGATGCATCAATCCAACCATTTGGGGCCTAGGATCTGACCCCATAATCATCCTCAAGCAATATGCCATCACCTCAACAATGGAAGTAAGATCTTGTGCACTAATAATCTATATACGAAACATCAAAATTCAGTTTACACATAAAAAAGGTGGAGTTCAAACCCCCTATAACGCTCAAAAAATACATGATGAAATTTCAGCAACATTTATGCAGGAATTTAGTAGATTCAAAACTGAGACTTACAAAACAACTAAGGAGAAAAATTAATTAAAAATTTCAGTCCTAATAGTTTTGTACACTCTAGAAACATCACAAACACACAAATTTTCCCATCGAATTCTGAAGAATGGAGGTTCACAACCAAAGCAAACAAATCCTAAAATCCTTCAAGACGGGCGTGAAATTCAAATTTTCAACTCAAAGTACTAAGATTTGAGTAAATAATACAAAAATAAACAAGAATGATTAATTAGCTCTTGAACTGGAGCAACTACTTCGACGTTGAGAGCTTAAGGAGGCTAGCAATGATTTTTTCTAAGAAACAAAGGGTCGAAAAGTTGGGTGTAAAATGAGGAAGAAAGGTCGTGACAGGGCTTTTAAGCTTTTGGTGATCTAGCAGCAAGCGGGAAGGCCTAGCAGCCACCAATGGGCACCAAATCATGTTGTTGGAGCTAGACGGCATGCATAACCATATTGCCACCTTAACATTTAACCTAGCAATTATCCAAGTCATACCACTAGAACCTGATTTCGAAAGAGGGGGGATGATTTGCCTGCTCGAGCATGAGTTACGCTCCATGCATGCATTAAATTCGACCCCATAACCATACGAAAACAACAAACACTCCTTTAATTTTGTTTATCCTGTCAAAGTTTTCCTTTTTAAGAAATACTTTTTTTCAAATTTTTAAACAGGTGGAGACCTTCAAGCCTCAAATTTTTAAAATTGGTGTGAGACCATCAAGCCTCAAAATCTTAGCAGCGTGAGATCATAAATCCTTAACTTTTTAAACAAGTGGAGATCTTTAACCCTCAAATTTTGGAAATCAACATGGGACTACCAAGCCTAAAATATCTAACTAGGGGGACATATTTTGTTAAAATTGGTGTGAGATCATCGAGGCCTAAATTTTTATTACGTGTAAGACCATCAGGCTTCCAAGTTTTCTAAATCGGTGTAAGATCATCAATCTTTAAAATGATTTTATCGGTGTGAGATAATCAAACCATAATAATTTTACATTTCTCTATGCAATTTTACACTCCTAAGATATGGCATGGACTCTGAACTTTTCAAAACCCTCTCCTCTTACCCAGACTTCAAACTTTTGTCACGTTTTTCCCTCAAACAGGACTCCTTCTCCTAGCGCGAGGCTTACTTCTCGAAAGCGCGCTTATGTTCACTCATAGATCTACTTATATTCCATATGACATTCGCATACATTCCTCTTCACTCGAACGGCCTCAGCTAAAGTGGGGGCCCAATAATTCGGAGTTTTACTCTTTAAGTTTATTTTAAGCCTAGCCGAGGCATTATGTCATGTCACCTGTGGGTGGCACAAGTCTTTGAGGACATAATCAACTAGAGAAACTCAAGGAGTAATAAATAAATCTTGAAATAAAAATATGATTTTATTTAGAAATGCAAAATGTAACTGAGCAAGTTCAACTAGTGGACAGCAGATAGTAATACTCCTAAGTGGCCCTAAGCTCAACTAATTCTAATCTCAATCTGTGCCCAATTCCCTTCTTGGAGGACCTGAAAAAAAATAAACATAGAAAAGGAATGCAAAAAGGCCTAGTACAACACTCTATAGTGCAAATAAATTTAGTGCACATTTTAGTTTATTTTATTACGTAAACACATAAAACTACTACCCATTTATTTATCTTGTAGTGGCACCCGAACAATAGGGGACTTACATCCCATGTTAATCAATAGCATAACATTGTATCTTCGTTATGATCATTTAAATTATATGTGCATATTTGGGTTGATCAAGAAGCCCAACCATTAATGTTCAGTATAACAATAATGGGTCCACTTTTAACCATGCCAAAACGCATTCAAAAACATTTACATGATATTTCACTTAATTAACATTGATTGATAATCCAAATAGGAACTATAGAAGGGTATGGACATCACACTGCACAACAACCCAATTGCAGATTAAACCCAAGAACAGTTTGACCGTTCCATATTCCTGATAACGAATATATGTTATTAGCTATCCATACTAATAATTGCATCCACTAAGACAAATCCAACCTTGGCTATCTAGAAGTCATGGCTTCCTAGCTTCTTCATATCATAGTATTTAACTTATTAACTTGTTTACTACCTATTTATTTCTTAATTATAACATTCTATGATCATACAATAACCTCTGGCTATCATTATTTAAATAAACGAAAACTTAGTGCATTGCCCCCATTAATAATTTACGTGATGGCTAGCTCACGAAAGATTCTTTAATAACGCAAACCTATTCCTCCTCAACCAACATTATCCTTTAAGGAAGCTTACGTTAGAAGGCTTACAAGTTTGATGATAGCAATAATGAAGTTATTTCTACACGCAACTTAAAGGATCGCCCACCAAGAAGCTTTCACACAAAAAAGGAATTGAATCCCGTCAGTACAAGACAGGAGATGTGAAGCATGGACAAATCTTGATGGAAAAGGCTGAGTACTCAGGGGTATTTGTGGGAGCTCTGGGAGGTGTTTTGGAAGAGGTAAACTCTTCTAATCTTATCAATTCAGGTTATAAGGGATAAGAGACACACTTTTTTTTTTGTTTTTTTGAATTCGTTGGGGCCTAGAGCTTGGGGGTTTTGCTTTGGTAATGACTATGTTGCACGTGTGATCTTATCGAGAAGGTTATGATAATTATATATCTCATACTAGTGATGAGAAAGAAACTCATTTTCTTTTCCTTTGGCCCTGTTCCGTAAAATTAACTGTTTAGATAGTAGATAGCGGTTTAGATAACGGATAGCTATTTGGATAACTGATAGCATATCTAATTTAGTTGTTAGCAGATAGCTGTTTAGATGAGCAATTGAAACAAATTTGTTTAGTAAGTTTAACTATTGAATTGGTTGATTAGTGTAAATTGGCATAAAAGGGTATAGATAATTTATAAATATAAAATTTTGAAAGCATTTTTTCCCCAAAAAATATGAAACGTTACTTCCGAATGACGAAAGCTAATATTATTAGCTTTTCAGAAATGCTGCTTAAAACGTAATGCTACTTAAAATGCTAGTCAAAACACTCGATTGCTGAATATTAAAAACTAACTGATTAATGTATTGATTGGATCAAAACACTAAACACTACCCAAAATGTTATTGCCGAACACAACTTTTTAAATCTGGTTTGAAATCCCAATACGCTAACGTTAGTTATCAATCATTGTAAGGGGGAAGTGAAAGGTTTGGTTATCATGCTTCTGTTTGGGGCTTACGATTTTCAGCAAGTGAACCATCCACTACAGGTTTGCTTCTTTTAATGCTCCAGGGTAAATAATAATAATAATAATAATAATAATAATAATAATAATAATAATAATAATAATGATGATGATGATGATGATGGTGATGTTGATGATAATAATAATACAACAATGACGGTAAGACCTATAATTACGTTATTATTAATAACGCCCACAACTTATTAGCCTAATCCAAAAATGTTGGGTTGTCAATTTATTATGTAGGTCTACTCATTTCTGTCAATTTTATATATATATATATATATATATATATATATATATATATATATATATATATATATATATACAGTCTTTATACCGTCCACTCGGTTGTACAATTGCATTTGTATAATCGGGCCCACCCACTGCCTAACTGGTGCCGCTACGATGCAAAAAGTGAATAACGTGCTGCCCAAAAAAAAAAGAAAAGGCTCGTAACTACTATAACTTCAAAACACCACGACCCAAAAATTTCCCTCACTTTCTCTCTCCCAAAAACCATTCAACTTCGTGCTTCAATTGGAGAAATTCTGCTACCTTTACTCACCGATTTTGTCAAGAAATCTTCACAAAATTACCACTGAAGTTTGAAGCAAAAAAATCGAGGTAAATTTTAGCAGATTCGAAATTTATTAGCATGATCGAAAGAAAATGACGAATTCATTTAGCATTATAGGTTTTAACAAAATCGCACACTCATTATCGCATTTTTTAGATGTTTGCAGATGGAAGGTCAACATTCATCAACATCGAAGAAGAGACCTGCTAGTAATGCATCAAACACTCCTCAGAAAGGGTATGTTGACAACCTTAAAACTTCTTAAACCTAATATTAGTAAGCAAACGTGCATAACCAGTGAGCAGTATGTGCTTGTTCTTGATTTTGTCTGCAAATTTACAATGAACACGTTTACCTTGATGTTCACTAACACATCCAGGACACTTTTACCTCAACTGTTAACATTTTGTTTTATAATGAGTTGTACCTTGTATTATTGTGAGCCATATCTTCATCTTAGTGAGCTGTAAATTATGTGGTTGCTCCTGTATACGTATGTCTGCTACAGTGAGTCGTGTGTTATAATGTAGTGAGCTAAGGCTTGTATGTAGTGAGCCATGACAAAAATCTGGTGAGCTGTACATTATGTGCTAGTGACTGTCAACATATGCATGCTCTAGTGAGTTGTGCCATATATTTTAGTAAGGTATGGCTTGAATATAGTGAGCATGGCAAAGCTGTAGTGAGCTAAGAATAATATAATAGTTCCTGTCAACATATGCATCTTATACTAACATCTGTCTTATAATATACTCAGCTGTACTTTACATCCTAGTGTGCCATACTTAGTGATTCAAGGCTTGTATATTATGAGCTATGACAAAAACTTGGTGAGCTGTACACTATCTGCTTGTGCCTGTTAACATATGCATGCTCCAGTGAGTTGTGTCCTATATTTTAGTGAGCTATGGTTTGAATATAGTGAGCCATCACAAAACTGTAGTGAGCTATGAATAATATACTATTTCCTGTCGACATATGCATCCTATTCTGACTTCTCTCTTATAATAGTGAGCTTTATTTTACATCCTAGTGTGCCATACCTTAAATTGCTACTGAGTTGTACCTTTTATTCTAGTGTGTTATCACATTTCTTATAATATTAACATAATATTCAATACTATTTCATAAATCAAAGACAGAAGGGTCAATCACAAGCTCTCAAGACATCATTGTGAAGGTTGCCAGAGACAGCTCTTCTGAGCAAGTGAACATTAGGTAATTACCACTTGAAATATATGAAATACACACACAGTGTAGTCCACTGCGCTAACATATCTTTTCCCTTTTTATTGAAGCCCAAATGATCAAAATAAAACAAATCAAACAAGTCAAGGAATGCAAGATGATATTACTCACAATTCAGGCCAAGGCATGTCTACATTATATTCTACGTTAATACCTATCAAATAGTGAGCCCTGACATATGGGCTGGTGAGCCAATACAAATGTCTAGTGAGCTGATCTGCAAATGCAGTGAGCAAACAACTATATTTAGTGAGCTGACCTACAATTATACTGAGCAGACACCTATGTTTAGTGAGCTAACCTATAATTATAGTGAGCAGACAACTACATTTAGTGGGCTCACACATAATTCTTACGAGCAGACAACTATGTTTAGTGAGCAGACCTATAATTCTAGTGAGCAGAAAGTTTATTTTAGTGAGCTGACCTATAATATTGGTGACCATACCTTTTATTTTAGTGAGCTGAAATATATATATTAAGACCCACATTACATTAAACATTACACATTTATTTAGTTATACATCTTGTTCACTTATACAATATACCAAGTACAGCTACAGAAGAAGCAACCAAGGCAGCTCAACCAAAGTGTCAGCAAACCCTATCCACTGCAATGGAGACAGCCTCTGCTGGGAAAACCAGTTCAATAAGTACTACTCTAACTAAAAGAAGGCTGAAACAAGAAGTTAGGAAAAACAGAAATATTTGTAACACTCCACTTACTTCAGAAGATGAACAACCACAAGCTCCCACAGCATAGGAGAAACAAAAAGTGGTGCTGGAAAAAACACCGAGTGTGCATGCTATGCAGCCATCATAGCCTACTCAACAGGAAGAGGGAGGACAACAGCAACAAAAACCAGCAAACCCACCTCAATAAGGCACTACAGTATCAGGGCAGAGACTAAAGTTCATGCTGTAAAAAAGAAAAACAATGCACAACAGAAACTCCCTCAATGCTCCCAAAAACACTGCACAAGAAAGCTCTGAAAAAACAATTACCAACATTCATCAACAACCTTCAGAGGAAACAAATGGCATTGTGGAGGACACCGCTTACAAAATGCCTCCCCCTAGACATGTTGATGAATCAAAGTCTGATGATGAACTATTGGTGAAGAGAATAAAGAAGATAAAACAAGGAACAAAGTCCTGGCCAAAGAAAATGCAACTGAGGGCAAAAAAGTGTGTTAAGTCATAACCTGAGAAGGAGGATGTCCAAAAGAGTCCTAAACCTCCTGTAAAGAGTGCACACCTCTCAGTTATAAAGCACAAAAAAGAACAGAGATCCCTGAAGAAGAAACAGCATGTCCAAAAAAGTGCTGCTGTACCTATTGAAGGCCCCAAGTCTGTGCAATCAGTGCCAAAGCCTACAGAGGGGGACACAAAGCACAAGAAGATCTTTCAATCAAGAATGTCACCATCAGGGTTTGTTGGCATGATTGCTAATTTCAATGAGGCATAGAGAAAGGCAATACAAGTTATGGGGTTTGGAGGATTCCTCCATTTACAGGTCACAGAATTGCCAGGGGATTTATGCAAATGGCTAGTGGACATATTTGACCCATACTCAGTCACCTTGTACATATCACCCGACAAAAGAATTGAGATTACACCAATGGATGTGCATATCACATTGGCACTTCCCATTGGTGGAAGGAAAGTTGAGGAGTTTTACAGGAAAAAGCCCAAAGATGCCAAATACAATGAAGTCCTTGATGCATGGAGAAAAGACTGGAATCTACAAGATGGGACCCCTAAGCTGAGCCAAATGCCACAATACATTCTCAGCCAGATTGATGCAGGGAAAAGTTCAAAAGAAACTTTATAATGTACATGATATCATGATTCTTCAATGGTTCAAAGAACGTACATTGTGCACCCTATTTTACTAAGGATGTTGCTCATGTTGAGGACATAGCATCAATTGACTAGTGTCAGTACACCATTGACAGATTATGTGAATCTGTCAAAAAGAGGGCTTCAAACTTCGATGGCCTTATTCTCTTCTTGATGGTAAGTTCTTTATACTATATCAGAATATTATGTTTTCATTAAGCACAATGTCATATTTAGTGAGCTGAACATATATAATTAGTGAGCTGAACATATATAATTAGTAAGCTAAACATACATTATACTCAGCAAACAATGTATTTGAGTGAGCAGTCCAAAACTTTTGGTGAGCTTAACATATGTTATGGTGAGCATGGCATATACTTTAGTGAGCGTAACATACATTGTAGTGAGCAGAAGGTGTATTTTAGTGAGCATACCAAAACTTTTGGTGAGCTATACAGACTGATTACAAAGAACATTTCTCTTGCAGATGCTATATCTTGACAGGGTTCTCTTGACAAGAAGGATTGTTCAAAGGCAATTCCCAACAATCAAGGGCTGGACAACAGAAAAGCTAAGGAAAAGAGTTAGAGAAGAGAGAAAAGCCAATCAACTTGCTGGCACAGAAGGGCCAAAGGGCTTTGGAAAGGGAAGAATGGAGCCTCCAATACAAATACCCAAGGAAGTGCATGCTGACCCACCTCTACAAAAGGAACCTCAGCCATAAAAAGAAGAACATCAAAAGATCTTACCAGAAAATGATGAACCATCAGAGTTAGAGGTAATATTTATTTCTTTGTTTCATTTATATCAATGAAGCAGAATGAAATATTTTAACCAAATATCTATCTAACATCTTACGATACTTGAATGTTGTCCACATTGCAGAAAGATATGGAAGAAGTGGCTAAAGTAACAAAGGCTTTAGCAAGTGCATTCAAGAGATATAGGACATTCATGGACTACTTGTCAAAAAGGTACCAAAACAATGAAGCATTCAAGAAGATAAGAGATAAGGCCATAAGCATGATCACTTCCTACTGTGAAGCTCAAATCTCCAAATCCACACCAACGACACAAAGAGAAAATCACGATGAAACTGCTGAGATACTATCATTCAGTCAAGATGATGAATGGTGGAGTAGAGCTGCTATATTGGAGGCTATAATTGAGTTGGAGAATGCTTTTATAAGGCAACAACAGACTAGCAGCACCAACAGCAAAGCTTCTGCATCAAGGCAATGTGGCAATGGCATGCTAAGTTTTAAGCTGATTGATTATAGCCAAAGCTCAACTACTACAACACCAATAGCACCAGCATCACTTCACACACCACCTTCCTCCCCCTGCAAAAGTAGATCAAGCACCACCACCCTCCCCCCCAGCAAAGACACATCAGACACCACCAACTTTCCCTCATCCACAGATATATCAGCCACCACCACCTTCCCTTCCTCTACAAACACATTAGACACCACCACTTTTCCCTCCTCCAAAGGCACATCAGACACCACCACCTTCCCTTCCTCCAAAGGTACATCAAATGCCACCACCTTCCCCTCCTCCACAAACACATCATACACCACCACCTTCCCCTCCTCCAAAGGCACATCAAACTCTACCACTCTCCCACCCACAATACCCTTCACAAACCCTTGAGACACAACCACCACATGAATCATCTCAAACACCACCACCAATTCCAGAAACATAAACAGATGGGGAAGAAAAGCATAAAATAACTGAAGGAGAGCAAAACTGTCATAGCAGAGAAGAAAGAAAGAACAAAAAAGAAAAAAAGGATGGTAAGGATTTTCATTGACCATGCTTTTACTTTCAGTGAGCATACCCTATAACTTGGTGAGTAGAAGACATATGTTAGTGAGCTGGTAAGCATAACACATATGTTAGTGAGCATAACCAATAACTTAGTGAGCAGAAAACATATGTTAGTGAGCAGAAGTTAAAATTTAGTCAACATAAAGTATAACTTGGTGAGCAGAACACATGTGTTAGTGAGCAGAAGTTATATTTTAGAGAGCATAATGTATAACTTGGTGAGTAGAACACATGTATTAGTAAGCACAAGTTATATTTTAGTGAGCACAAAGTATAACTTGGTGAGCAGAACACATGTGTTACTGAGCAGGTCATATGCATGACTATAAAGAACATATATGATAGTGAGCACAACAAGTATTTCAGTGAGCTCAACAACTATTTTAGTGAGCACTTACACATATTATGTATGCAGGAGACGAGCACAGCAAGAAGCCCAGTCATTAACTCAGGAGAGAGAAAGGCCTAATGACAGAGCCCCTCTGCTCTCCTTTTGTGCAGAGAATAACCAAGATTACAGGGGATTTGTCAGCCCAGGAGAGGATGGTAGCTGAATATGTATTCCATCCGTCACAGGACCTTGATTCAAAGTTAGCACATAACTTTGACATATACCACACTTAAAAACACTTAAAATAAAATAAATATAAACTTATATTGTGTAAGACCCACTTTCTTTATTTTAAGTTAGGCTGGCTGTCTTACTTTCTACGTTATAAAAATTGTATTTTTAGTAACTATACGAGTTAACTTCTTACTGACGTGCTTATGTGAACAATAATTTTATTAAAAAGAATGTTTTCATTGCTATTAATATTATTATTTTTAGTTTTGAGGATTTTCGATGATTTTTAGTAAGCGTTAATAAAGATTATTAACGAGTACTAAATCGATTATAAACCCAAATATGATTAGGTTGTTTACCTTAAAATTAGTTTCGAGGTTTATTAAATTGAACCTAGATATATTTGGAAATGATTAGATCGTATTATCGATTCGAGCATGGAATGTAAGGTGTGAGATTATACCAGCGGTGTTGATTATTGAACAACTTGGAAGCAAAAAGAAAAAAAGGGGGGGAAGGCAATTTTAGTAAAAAGGACGCCTGGCCTTTTCTTCTTCCTCCATTTCACGACCCCCACCCTGATAGACCAACATGAAGACAGAGACAGAAGAGAGAGGGAGGGAGGTGTCGCCGGCCACGTAGTGATGGAGGCGACGCCGGCCACCGTCTCTGACCTCCCCCACAACACCACGACATAGAGGGAGGCATCAGACCACAAGCCAGGGAAGGGGGGTTTCTTAAACCCTAGCCCCATGAGACCACCAGAAAGAGAGAAAGAGGGGAAGTCCGGCTAGTGATGGCACCAGCGACGGTGTGTGCAACTAGCAACGACTGCAGACCCGGCGAAGAGGAAGAGACGGAGAGATCGAGCGAGAGAGAGAGTGGGGTGCTCAGTCCAATGGTTTGGTTTTTGAAACCCTCAGTGCCACACCACCCCGACCATCGTCGTCGACGGTGGAGCCCATGCCGGTGACCAGTAGTAGCGGCAACAACCTGGTAATAGGGGGAAGGCAGAATCGGAATCCTAGCCATCCAAAAATCACCTAAATCGGGTCCTTATCTTGGAGTCCAGGTCGGTGTTTCTCGCCTCCTAAGTAATGGTAGTTTCGAAAGTGTTTTAACCCTTTAAGCTGCGATGCATGTTAAGTTTAGTTAGTTTATGCCTGAAAATGACTTTAAATCGATATATGTTAGTTTAGTTAGTTCACGCTTGAAAAATAGCTTCGAAAGGAATTATGCATGTTTAGAATCGATTCAAGTATATTTAGTTAATACATGCTTGAAAATTAGCTTCGAAATAAGTTATGCATGTTTAGAATCGATTAAAGTATACTCGGTTAATGCATGCCTAGAAATTTGACTTGAATGGTAACTTCGATATAATAAACAAATGCCTTAAATCGTATTATGTTTAAGTAGCTTAATTAGGTTCGAATAGTAACTTCGATATAATAAATGAAGGCCTCGAATTGTTTTATGTTTAAATGGCCTCATTAGGCCTGAATGGTAACTTCAATGTACTAAACGAATACCTTGGATTGTATTATGTTTAAATGGTTTCATTAGGCTCGAATAGTACCTTCGATGTACTAAACCAACGTCTGGAATCGTATTATGTTTAATTAGCTTCATTAGGCTTGAAACGTAACTTCGAAACAATAAATGAATGCCTCAAATCGATACTTATCTATTTTGCTGAATTATGCTTGTGAAATAGCTTTGGAAACAACATTCGGATGATGAAATGAGCATGTTTACCCGCTTAACTGCAATACATGAATGTGATCGTGTTTCATACTTTGTTAGCTTGTTTCTGCTTACTAAGTGTGCGTTTCAAGTTAATGTCGTATGAATGTCTATATATATATATGTGTGTGTGTGTCTGTGTGTCTATGTGTCTGTGTGTGTACGTATGCTTAAAACAGCTGGCTGCAGCGCACTGCTAATTGTTATTTGTTTGTTCGGTAAGTTAAATATTGGTAGGTTATATAAGTTTACATATAGTTTTTCAGTATATCATGATGATTAGAATGCTAAATTGTGAAATTGAAACCAAGATGGCAGTTGGATGGTTTGAGGTAGAACTATGAGTGGTTCGAGGAGCTGTGGTCGGTTGCTATGTGAGGAGGGAGTCTGGGTTGTGATTACTGCAATCGTGTGGATTGCGAGGCCATGTGTGGCTTATGTTGCTAAGTTGAATTATGAAGTGTTTGAATCTGCACATGTGCACCCCTGCCCTTTTTATGTCATTAAGTTTGATTACTTGCATAAGGGTGAGTTTTGAAATAGAAGGATTTTATGTTTTGAAATGATAGTAGCCACAATTATTAGTGTATGATGGCCTATTTTAACTAAATAAATACCGTTTTGGGAGTGTACCTGCTTGAATCGGGCAATCCCTAAAGAGTTTTACAAAGGCGTGAGTTCCATGATAAAAGGTTTCGCTGTAAGAGGCAGCAAACTTATTAGTCATTATGACCAGTTTAAATGGCTAAGATAAGTGCTTAGGGACAATATATAGGAGTGAACTTGCTTGAATAAGGGAATCTCTAGCATAGGGAGTAATCCTTAGAGACCCTAACGAGGGCTAAGGTCCAAAAGTTAGTTATCATCCCAGGAGTAACAGCTAGTGTGAGTTAATCTCACTAGGATTGAGTATAGATCTCTCCCAACTAGCACTTCATGATGATTTTATGCCCAGAGTAGCTTCCTAATAAGTAAGAAAAGCAGTCGGCGTTTTGCATTTTTAGGTATTCCAGAAAGAAAGTTTTTAAGGGTCATTATGAGACCAAGATGAAAAAGATTCTTTTAAAGAATATGAGCCTCAAGAGGCTAAATGAAGTGTTTTCAGTAAAAAGAAAGAAAGCTTCCTGTGTATGACATGTGCTTGTTCCAAGTATAACTTATGAATGAGATGCTAAGTAAGATACAAATATGAAAAGAAAGCCTTATGAGCATATTTCATGCAAACCCTATGAATGAGATTTGATTGAGACTTGAAATGTGTGTGTCTTATGCATATCATATGAATGAAATGCTAAGAAAAGTATGATTATGAAAAGGTACAACCCTATGTGCACATCATATGAAATAGGTTTCGTGCATAGTTCAAATAGAATGCTAAGAAGGTATGTTTATAAAAAAGAAAGTCTCCGCGCTTAGCCTCGTTGCTTGCTTAAGTATTTAACTGCCTTTTAGTAAACAAGTTTGGTTATTTAGAGACTTAGAAATGAGTTTGAGTGGTTAAAATGAAGTTTATGGTTAGTGATACTTCCATAAGAATTTTATGAATGCCTAATATGATAGTAAAGTATGAATACGTGATATGTGACTACTAAAGATATTATTGCCTGCAATGGTTTTGGTTTTAAGGGGGTCGGGGGACACTTACTAAGCTTGTGGTTGCTCATCCCACTACTCTTTCCCCTTTTTCCCTAGGTTTTCTTTGTGACAGGTGAAAGTCAAGCCACTTATGCAAAGTTGAAGTTTACCCCTGGCTAAAAATGAGTTATGTGTGCTATATGGAAGTAGGTTCACAAGTTTAACGATGTAATATAACGTATTCCTAGTTTGTAATTGTTGTAAACTAAGTTTTGTAGCTCATGTAATGCATATTGTTTATGAGTCGCTCTGCATCGCAGTGTAAGCCAACCATCTGATTAGTTAGATGTCTTTACTTGAAATTAGCTGTGTTTTGGGATGTAAATCCCAGTACTGCGGTTGTGTAGACCGTTGAGTTGTATCTTTAACTTTTCTTGTATTAATAAACTATTCTGTTTGGTGTACTCCGAGCAAGCTGCTCGTTGAGTTATGAACTCCGGCGTGTGGCCGTCGAGCTCCTTTTAAATGTTTTACGCTTCCGTTGATTTGCAGGGGTTTATTATAAGGCTTTTAGCCTGAAAACGGTAAGTTTTTAGGGCAAAATCTGTCCATTTCGCCCCAGAAATTAGGTAATTAGTAAGAAAACATAATGCTCCCAACCCTAGGGGCTAGGGGTGTTGCAATTTATGGTATCAGAGCAAAGGTCCTGCGACCATAGGCCGCGACCTGAGCCTTACATTTCATATAGTCGCCTAGGAACACTTTGTGGTTATGTGACATATGGCTACTTTGAATGCACGTGTGCCTAGTATGGCCATTTGCGACTTATGTGAGGCTCGAGTGGGTTGATTGAGTGAAAGTCGTGAATTGGGCATTAGCATAGGAGTTAATTAGCTCCCCACCTTGAGGTGAAGTTGTGAGTGCTTCATTGGTGCAGTATGTTCCTAATGTGCCAATTGACTTCACTGATTGACTTTTATGCAATCCGGTTAAGCCGATCGAATAAAATTTGGGCCATGCGTTGGGATGTGAGCCCAATTCATTTCCGTGTTCTTGTGTAAGCTAAGTGATGTTTTGATTGGTAAATATTTTCTTCGTGCGCTCCGATAAGACAATCAATAGTTCAAGGACGTCGATTTAAAGTCGAACAATTGAAAAATCTCTCTCTAAGCTCGTCTTTGCCGCTGAAGTACGATTTGCTCCTCGGGCCCTACAATGGAGTGAGCGGACGTACTCGAAGGTTGGTAGAGAGAAAGCTAGAAGCAGTTAATCATCCTTTTATTAAAGACAAAGAGATTCGAAATAGTTAAGCTATTTTTCATCCTTTGAAACTTCAGATTTTGAGATGTTAATGCCGTTTTGACTGTCGAGCCAAGTTTATCTTACTCCGAAGGATTAGCTTTCCGTTAATGAGGATAAGGGAGTTTAGATTCACAATTACGAGCCCTGATGTGTGTCAAATGTTGTTTGCAAATCTGTATACGCCATGGTGTGTACGACGATAGAAATCCTTCGCAATGGGCTAGGAAAGGAATGATGGAAAATCTGTTGCTATGATTGATAATCCTACTAAATGGTACCTTGTTGTTGTGAATTTTGAATTTCCAGAGTGAAATTAGGAGATATTTTTACATGCATGCTTGAAAAAAAAAAACTAAATGCTAGTGATAGGATTTCGTTAAACACTGCGTAAGAATACCTACTGTCCCCCTTTCTTACTATTGTTACCTAAATCGTGCATTACTTGCATTCTATTACACGGATTATTGGTCGTAAACGGGGTGACGATGTTTGGGCTCGAACGAACCCTAATACACATAGAAAGCGAAAGGGGGGAAGAACCTAGTAGATTTTGGAATTGTACATAGTAAATGATCCCTACTGTGGCAAGGGACTTACAGTGAGACTCCTATGATCACCTATGGGATGGGTGTACCTCATAAGACCTCAACGCGCACATATAAGACCAGTAATGTCAACCATACTCAAACAACCCTAGCAGTTGAGTACCAATCCTTCCTAAATTGAACGGTGTTTAGGCAAGCCATTGACCATAGGTTGTAAAGGGTGATTGCACGTGTTTATATAATTCTAGGCGTTCTTTCTGTGTGACGACCCCATGAGTCTGCATGTCTTAAGGATTTCTTATGATGCCAACTGATGCTGTGTGATGTCTCTATTGCCTTGCTATGAAATGAAAATCCCTGAGTTAAGTAACTCAGTTCTAAAATGCTTCGATTTTGTATGTTAGTGAAAGAGCTTGACTTGAGTCAGATTGGTACGTGACTTGATTATTCAGAATTATCTAATTTTGGTGATTCGTGACATGGCATAACCTCTGACTTGTTGCTTGCATTCCGTGAATTCTATGATTCCACGTAATAGCCGAATAACTGCATACACACATATTGAAGCATGATGAGACGACCTTAGAAACCTGTATTCACACATTCTTGCCTTCGTATGCTTGATCGAAGTAACACAGCGGAAGCATGTAGGCCCATAAGCTATAGACCCAGGACTCATCTAGGAGCATAACAATTCCTTTGTATGAATCTATAACTTCAGAGACGATCAGCCCCAAGTGAGAACCCTAGGGAAAGACTCCCCGCCGTCGAAATCATCGACTTACATTCCTGCCTCGGCATTTCCTTCTCCAAGTTGTTCTTATCGACATGATTATGCTACTTCAAGTTAAACATGATTCCGAATTTCTAATGCTCTGTTGTAAACCATATGTGATGTCAATGCGAATTCGGATGCTACTTCAAGTTCTTTTATTGTCAATATGGCGCAATTAGTATCTCTACTATCTTAGTGTGACATGGTAACCTTGTAGTAAGTGATTTAACCTTAGATTGACCTAATATCTTCATGTTTTAAAACACACTTGATTAAGTTGACCCCTTCATATAACTTTAGCAGGCCCTGTCCAAATTTCCATGAATGAAATGTTTAAAAGTTATTAGGATTGATGTAAAAACATAGAAATGCTGGTCACATATGCTTTCATTTTATAAAATTGCTTGCTAAATGTATATCAGCCGATTGCAAGTTACTTTGAAATCGCAGACTTGAGAATGCTGAAATGCTGATGCTATGCGATGCTATTATGCTCGCGTAATGCTATATAGTGCTATATGACGCTTTTATTATTCTCAATGTGTTGTAGGAGTCTCCATGATAATCATCGTGATCCCAAAAGTGACTGAATTCATGTTTTAGAATGAGACTACCAGTATATAACCTTGAGATGTCATCGTCCCGGTTGTCATGCCTTTAGATGCCACTTATAAGTGCATATGCATAGATTTGTTGCTAGCGATGTCAACTGAGCCTAGATAATCGAAAACCTATGTTTATTTTTAATACAGGCTCAATGTGGTTGTCCATGCCAACTTATTTGCCCCTCTTTAATGCGATTTGCTCTCGGCGCCTAAATACAGTGAGCAGAAGCTTGAAGAGGATTGGCGAAGAAGAGACTAGATATCATAAGCCTTTTTCTTTTGATTTAAAAGAAGTAGTGACTGCATAATGAAACCTTTTGGAAACCTATTGCGTCGATCATGGTTTGTGTGCGTACATTCTAGGAAAACCCGAACTTAGGTTTAGAATTTCGAGGATGAAATTCTTTTAAGGGGGGAAAAGTATAAGAACCGCTTTCTTTATTTTAACTTAGCCTGGCTGTCTTACCTTCCACGTTATAAAAATCATATTTTTGGTAACTATACGAGTTAAATTATTACTGACGTGCTTATGTGAATGATAATTTTATTAAAAAGAACGTTTTCATCGCTATTAATATTATTATTTTTAGTTTTAAGGATTTTCGATGATTTTTAGTAAGCATTAATAAAGATTATTAACGAGCACTAAATCGATTAAGAATCCAAATATGATTAGGTTGTTTACCTTAGAATTAGTTTCGAGGTTTATTAAATTGAACCTAGATATATTTGGAAACGATTAATTGATGAGAGATCGTATCATCGATTCGGGCTTAGAATATAAGGCGTGAGATTATACTAGCGGTGTTGATTATTAAACAACTAGGAACTAAAAAAAGGGCGGGGAAGGCAATTTTAGTAAAAAGGACGCCTGGCCTTTTCCTCTTCCTCCATTTCACGTATAGACCAACACGAAGATAGAGACAGAAGAGAGAGAGAGAGAGAGAGAGAGAAAGGGGGAGGTGTCACCGGCCAGGCAGTGACAGAGGTGACGCCAGCGACCATCCCTGACCTCCCCCGCAACACCACGACAGAGAGGGGGGCGACAGACCGCCAGCTAGGGAAGGGGGGTTTCTCAAACCCTAGCCTCATGAGACCACCAGAAAGAGTGAGTGAGGGGAAGTAGGCGCCAGCTACATTGTGTGCAGGTAGCCATAGCCGCAGACCCGGCGAAGAGGAAGAGAGAGAGAGAGAGAGATCGAGCGAGATTGAGAGTGGGGTGCTCAGTCCAATGGTTCGAGTTTTGAAACCCTTAGCCCCACAGCACCCTGACCATCGCCGTCGACAGTGGAGCCCATGCCGGCAACCACGACTAGCGGCAATAACCTAGCAGCAGGGGGAGGCAGAATCGGAATCCTAACCATCCAAAAATCACCCAAATCCGGTCCTTATCTTGGAGTTAGGGTGGGTGTTTCTCACCTCCTAAGTATTAGTAGTTTCGAAAGCATTTTAACCCTTTAAGTTGCAATGCATGTTGTTTAGTTAGTTTACGCCTGAAAATGACTTTGAATCGATATATGTTAGTTTAGTTAGTTCGCGCTTGAAAAATAGCTTCGAAAGGAATTATGCATGTTTAGAATCGATTCAAGTATATTTAGTTAATGCATGCTTGAAAATTAGCTTCGAAATGAGTTATGCATGTTCAGAATCGATTTAAGTATACTCGGTTAATGCATGCCTGGAAATTTGACAGGAATGGTAACTTCGATATAATAAACGAATGCCTTGAGCCGTATTATGTTTAAGTGGCTTAATTAGGTTAGAATAGTAACTTCGATATAATAAACGAATGCCTTGAATCGTACTATATTTAAATGGCTTCATTAGGCATGAATGGTAACTTCAATGTACGGAACGAATGCCTTGGATCGTATTATGCTTAAATGGCTTCATTAGGCTCGAATAGTACCTTCGATGTACTAAACCAATGTCTTGAATCATATTATGTTTAATTAGCTTCATTAGGCTTGAAACGTAACTTCGAAATAATGAATGAATGCCTCGAATCGATACTTGTCTATTTAGTTGAATTATACTTGTGAAATAGCTTTAGAAACAACATTCGAATGATGAAATGAGCATGTTTACCCCCTTAACTGCAATACATGAATGTAATCGTGTTTCATGCTTTGTTAGTTTGTTTCAGCTTACTAAGTGTTCACTTCACGTTAATGTCGTATGAATGTCTATATATATATAGACATATATATATATATATATATATATATATATATATATATATATATATATATATATATATATATATATATATATATATATATATATATTTATATCTATATATGTATACATACATACATATGTATAAATATATATATATATATATATATATATATATATATATATATATATATATATATATATATATATATATATATATATATATATATATATATATCTACATATCTATATATCTATATATCTGTATATATGTGTGTGTATGTGTGCGTGAGCGCGCGCACGCATATGGTTAAAACCGTTGGCTACAGTGCATTGCTAATTGTTATTTGTTTGTTCGGTAAGTTAAACATTGGTAAGTTACGTAAGTTTACATATCATTTTTCAGTATATCTTGATGATTAGAATACGAAATTGTGAAATTAAAACTGAGATGGCAGTTGGATGGTTTGGGGCAGAATTATGAGTGGTTCGAGGACCTGTGGTCGGTTGCTATGTGAGGGGAGAGTCTAGGTTGTGATTACTACAATCATATGGATTACGAGGCCATGTGTGGCTCATACTACTAAGTTGAATTATGAAGTGTTTGAATCTGTGCATGTGCACCCCTGCCCTTTCTACGTCATTATGTTTGATTACTTGCATAAGGGTGAGCCTTGAAAGGAAGGATTTCATGTTTTGAAATGATAGTAGCCATAATTATTAGTGCATGATGGCCTATTTTAACTAAATAAATACTGTTTTGGGAGTGAATATGCTTGAACGGGGGAATCCCTAAAGAGTTTAACAAAGGCCTGAGTTACATGATAAAGGATTTCGCTGTGAGAAGCAGCAAACTTGTTAGTCATTATGACCAGTTTAAATGGCTACGATAAGTGGTTAGGCACAATAGATGGGAGTGAACCTGCTTGAACGGGGGAATCCCTAGCCTAAGGAGTAATCCCTAGAGACCCTGACGAGGGTTAAGGTCCAAAAGTTAGTTGCCATCCCAGGAGTAAGAGCTTAATGTGAGTTAATTTCACTGGGATTGAGTATAGATCTCTTCTAACCAGCACTTCATGATGATCTTATGCCCAGAGTAGTTTCCTAATAAGCAAGAAAAGCAGTCGGCGTTTCACCTTTTTAAGTATTTCAAAAAGAAAGTTTTTAAGGGTCATTATGAGACCAAGATAAAAGAGATTCTTTTAAAGAATATGAGCCTCAAGCGGCTAAATGAAGTGTTTTCAGTAAAAAGAAAGAAGGCTTCCAATGTATGACATGGCTTGTTCCAAGTATAACTTATGAATGAGATGCTAAGCAAGATACGAATATGAAAAGAAAGTCTTATGAGCGTATTTCATGCAAACCCTATTAATGAGATTTGATTGAGACTTGAAATGTGTGTGTCTTATGCATATCATATGAATGAAATGCTAAGAAAAGTATGATCATGAAAAGGTATGACCTTATGTGCAGATCATATGAAAGAGGTTTCACACATAGTTCAAATAGAATGCTAAGAAGGTATGTTTATGAAGAAGAAAGTCTCTATGCTTAGCCTCATTGCTTGCTTAAGTGTTTGACTGTTAGTAAAGACGTTTGGTCATTTAGAGACCTAGAAATGTGTTTGAGTGGTTAAAATGAAGTTTATGGTTAGTCATACTTCCATAAGAATTTTATGACTGTCTAATATGATAGTAAAGTATGAATACGTGATATGTGACTACTAAAGATATTATTGTCTGCAACGGTTTTGGTTTTAAGGCGGTCGGGGGACACTTACTGAGCGTGTGGTTGCTCATCCTACTACTCTTTCCCCTTTTTCCCCAGGTTTTCTTTGTGACAGGTGAAAGTCAAGCCACTTATGTGAAGTTGAAGTTTACCCCTGGTTGAAAACGAGTTATGTGTGCTATATGGAAGTTGGTTCATGAGTTTAACAATGTAATATAACGTATTCCTAGCTTGTAATTGTTGTAAACTAAGTTTTGTAGCTCATGTTATGCATATTGTTTATGAGTCACTCACTATGGCCGTGTGAGACAACCATCTGATTGGTTAGATGCCTTTACTTCAAATTAGCTGTGTTTTGGGATGTAAACCCAAGTACTCTGGTTGTGTTGACCGTTGAGTTGTATATTTTACTTTTCCTGCATTAATGAACTATTCTGCTTGGTGCACTCAGAGTGAGTTGCTCATTGAGTTATGAACTCCGGCGTGTGGCCGTCGAGCTTCTTTTAAATGTTTTGCGCTTATGTTGATTTGCAGGTGTTTATTGTAAGGCTTTTAGCCTGAAAACGGTCAGTTTTTAGGAGGAACTTCATCCGTTTCACCCTAGAAATTAGGTAATAAGTAAGAAAACGTAATGCTCCCGACCCTAGGGGCTGGCGGTGTTACAATTGATGGTATCAGACCAAAGGTCCTACGACCATAGGCCGCGACCAGAGTCTTGGATTTCATATAGTCACCTAGGAACACTTTTTGGTTATGTGACGTATGCCTACTTTGTATGCACGTGTGCCTAGTATGGCCATTTGCGACTTATGTGAGGCTCGAGTAGGTTGATTGAGTGAAATTCGTGAATTGGGCATTAGCATAGGAGTCAATTAGCTCCTCACCTCGAGGTGAAGTTGTGAGTGCTCCATTGGTATAATATGTTCTTAATGTGCTAATTGACTTCACTGATTGTCTTTACGCGATCCGGTTAAGCCGATCGAGTAAAATTTGAGCCATGTGTTAGGATGTGAGCCCAATTCATTTCCGTGTTCTTGTCTAAGCTAAGTGATGTTTTGATTGGTAAATATTTTCTTCGTGCGCTCCGATAAGATAATCAATGGTTCAAGCACGTCGATTTAAAGTCGAACGATTGAAAAATCTCTCTCTAAGCTCATCTTTGCCCCTAAAGTACGATTTGCTCCTTGGTCCCCATAATAGAGTGAGCGGACGTACTCGAAGGTTGGTAGAGAGAAAGCTAGAAGCAGTTAATCATCCTTTTATTAAAGACAAAGAGATTCGAAATAGTTAAGCAATTTTTCATCCTTTGAAACTTCAGATTTTGAGATGTTAATGCCGTTTTGACTGTCGAGCCAAGTTTATCTTACTCCGAAGGATTAGCTTTCCGTTAATGAGGATAAGGGAGTTTAGATTCACAATTACGAGCCCTGATGTGTGTCAAATGTTGTTTGCAAATCTGTATACGCCATGGTGTGTACGACGATAGAAATCCTTCGCAATGGGCTAGGAAAGGAATGATAGAAAATCTGTTGCTATGATTGATAATCCTACTAAATGGTACCTTGTTGTTGTGAATTTTGAATTTCCAGAGTGAAATTAGGAGATATTTTTACATGCATGCTTGAAAAAAAAAAACTAAATGCTAGTGATAGGATTTCGTTAAACACTGCGTAAGAATACCTACTGTTCCCCTTTCTTACTATTGTTACCTAAACCGTGCATTACTTGCATTCTATTACACGGATTATTGGTCGTAAACGGGGTGACGATGTTTGGGCTCGAACGAACCCTAATACACCTAGAAAGCGAAAGGGGGGAAGAACCTAGTAGATTTTGGAATTGTACATAGTAAATGATCCCTACTAAGGTACGGGACTTATAGTGAGACTCCTATGATCACCTATGGGATGGGTGTACCTCATAAGACCTTAACACGTACCTATAAGACCAGTAATATCAACCATACTCAAACAAACCTAGCAGTTGGACACCAATCCTTCCTAAATTGAACGGTGTTTAGGCAAGCCATTGACCACAGGTTACAAAGGGTGATTGCACGCGTTTATACAATTCTAGGCGTTCTTCCTATGTGACGACCCCATGAGTCTGCATGTCTTAAGGATTTCTTATGATGCCAACTGATGCTGTGTGATGTCTTTATTGCCTTGCTATGAAATGAAGACCCCCGGGTTAAGTAACTCAGTTCTAAAATGCTTCGATTTTGTATGCTAGTGAAAGAGCTTGACTTGGGTCAGATTGGTATATGACTTGATTATTCAGAATTATCTAATTTTGGTGATTCGTGACATGGCATAACCTCTGGCTTGTTGCTTGCATTCCGTGAATTCTATGATTCTACGTAATAGCCGAATAACAGCATACACACATATTGAAGTATGATGAGACGACCTTAGAAACTTGCATTCACACATTCTTGCCTTCGAAGTAGCGCAGCGGAAGCATGTAGGCCCATAAGCTACAGACCCAGGACTCATCTAGGAGCATAACAATTCCTTTGTATGAATCTATGACTTCAGAGACGATCAGCCCCAAGTAAGAACCCTAGGGAAAGACTCTCCACCATCGAAATCATCGACTTATATTCCTACCTCGGCATTTCCTTCTTCAAGTTGTTCTTACCGACATGATTATGCTAGTTTAGGTTAATCATGATTCCGGATTTCCAGTGCCCTGTTGTAAAGCCTATGTGATGTCAATGTGAATTGGGATGCTACTTCAAGTTCTTTTATTGCCAACATGGCGCAATTAGTTTCTCTACTATCTTATGTGACATGGTAACCTTGTAGTAATTGATTTAACGTTATATTGACCTAATATCTTCATGTTTTAGAACACACCTGATTAAGTTAACCCCTTCATACAACTTTACCAAGCCCTGTCCAAGTTGCCATGAATGAAATGTTTAAAAGTTATTCATGATTGATGTAAAATCATAGAAATGCTGGTCATATATGCTTTCGTTTTATAAAATTGCTTGCTAAATGTATATTAGCCAATTGCATGTTACTTCTAAATCGCAGACCTGAGAATGTTGAAATGCTGATGCTATGTGATGCTATTATGCTCGAGTAATGCTATATGGTGCTATATGACGCTCTTATTATTCTCAACGTGCTGTAGGAGTCTCCATGATAATCATCGTGATCCCAAAAGTGACTGAATTCATGTTTTAGAATGAGACTAGCTGTATATAACCTTGAGATGTCATCGTCCCGATTGTCATGCCTTTAGATGCCACTTATAAGTGCATATGCATAGATTTGTTGCTGGCGATGTGAACTGAGCCTAGATAATCGAAAACCTATGTCTATTTTTAAGACAAGCTCAATATGGTTGTTCATGCCAACTTATTTTCCCCTCTTTAATGCGATTTGCTCTTGGCGCCTAAATAGAGTGAGTAGACGCTTGAAGGGGATTGGCGAGGAGAAGACTGGATACCATAAGCCTTTTTCTTTTGATTTAAAAGAAGTAGTGACTGCATAATGAAACCTTTTGGAAACCTACTGCGTCGATCATAATTTGTGTGCGTACATTCTAAGAAAGCCTGAACTTAGGTTTAGAATTTCGAGAATGAAATTCTTTTAAGGGGGGAAGAGCATGAGAGCCGCTTTCTTTATTTTAACTTAGCCTGGCTGTCTTACCTTCTACGTTATAAAAATCGTATTTTTGGTAACTATACGAGTTAAATTATTACTGACGTGCTTATGTGAATGATAATTTTATTAAAAAGAACGTTTTCATCGCTATTAATATTATTATTTTTAGTTTTAAGGATTTTCGATGATTTTTAGTAAGCGTTAATAAAGATTATTAACGAGCACTAAATCGATTGGGAACCCAAATACGATTAGGTTGTTTACCTTAGAATTAGTTTCGAGCTTATTAAATCGACCCTAGATATATTTGGAAACGATTAATTGATGAGAGATCATATTATCGATTCGGCCTTAGAATATAAGGTGTGAGATTACACTAGCGGTGTTGATTATTGAACAACTAGAAAGCAAAAAAGGGGGGGAAGGCAATTTTAGTAAAAAGGACGCCTGGCTTTTTCCTCTTCCTCCATTTCACGACCCCCACCCTGATAGACCAACATGAAGATAGAGATAGAAGAGAGAGAGAAAGAGAGAAGGGTGGAGGTGTCACCGGCTAAGCAGTGACGGAGGTGACGCCGGCGACCGTCCCTGACCTCCCCCGCAACACCACGACAGAGAGGGGGCGACAGACCGTGAGCCAGGGAAGGGGGGTTTCTCAAACCCTAGCCCCGTGAGACCACCGGAAAGAGAGAGAGAGAGGGGAAGTCCAGCCTGCGATGGCGCCGGCGATGTTGTGTGCGGGTAGCCACAGCCGCAGACCCAGCGAAGAGGGAGAGAGAGAGAGAGATCGAGCGAGATTGAGAGTGGGGTGCTCAGTCCAATGGTTCGGGTTTTGAAACCCTCAGCCCCACACCACCCTGACCATCATCGTCGACGATGGAGCCTATGCTGGCGACCACTACTAGCGGCAACAACCTGGCAGTGGGGGGAGGCTGAATCGAAATCCTAACCATCCAAAAATCACCCAAATCGAGTCCTTATCTTGGAATCTAGGTGGGTGTTTCTCGCCTTCTAAGTATTAGTAGTTTCGAAGGCATTTTAACCCTTTAAGTTGCGATGTATGTTAATTTAGTTAGTTTATGCCTGAAAATGACATTGAATCGATATATGTTAGTTTAGTTAGTTCGAGCTTGAAAAATAGCTTCGAAAGGAATTATGCATGTTTAGAATCGATTCAAGCATATTTAGTTAATACATGCTTGAAAATTAGCTTCGAAATGAGTTATGCATATTCAAAATCGATTTAAGCATACTCGGTTAATGCATGCCTGGAAATTTGACATGAATGGTAACTTCGATATAATAAACGAATGCCTTAAACTGCATTATGTTTAAGTGGCTTAATTAGGTTCGAATAGTAACTTCGATATAATAAACGAATACCTTGAATCGTATTATGTTTAAATGGCCCCATTAGGCGTGAATGGTAACTTCAATGTACTAAACGAATGCCTTGGATCGTATTATGCTTAAATGGCTTTATTAGGCTCGAATAGTACCTTCGATGTACTAAACCACCGTCTTGAATCATATTATGTTTAATTGGCTTCATTAGGCTTGAAACGTAACTTCGAAACGATGAATGAATCCCTCGAATCGATACTTGTATATTTAGTTGAATTATGCTTGTGAAATAGCTTTAGAAACAACATTGGGATGACGAAATGAGCATGTTTACCCTCTTAACTGCAATACATGAATGTAATCGTGTTTCATGCATTGTTAGTTTGTTTCAGCATACTAAGTGTTCGTTTCAAGTTAATGTCGTATGAATGCCTATATATATATATCTATATATATATGTATATATATATATATATATATATATATATATATATATATGTATATATATATATATATATATATATATATATATATATATATATATATATATATATATATATATATATATATATACATATATATATATATATATATATATATATATATATATATATATCTATATTTCTATATATATGTGTGTGTGTGTGTGTGTGTGTGTGTGCGCATGCGCGCACGCGTATGGTTAAAACCTTTGGCTATAGCACACTGCTAATTGTTATTTGTTTGTTCGGTAAGTTAAACATTGGTAAGTTACGTAAGTTTACATATCATTTTTCAGTATATCATGATGATTAGAATACTAAATTGTGAAATTAAAACTGAGATGACAGTTGGATGGTTTAGGGAAGAACTATGGGTGGTTCGAGGACCTGTGGTCGGTTGCTGTGTGAGGAGGGAGTCTAGGTTGTGATTACTACAATCGTATGGATTACGAGGCATATGTGGCTCATGCTACAAAGCTGAATTATGAAGTGTTTGAATCTGTGCATGTGCATCCCTGCCCTTTCTATGTCATTAAGTTTAATTACTTGCACAAGGGTGAGCTTTGAAAAGGAAGGATTTCATGTTTTAAAATGATAGTAGCCATAATTGTTAGTGCATGATGGCATATTTTAACTAAATAAATACCGTTTTGGGAGTGAATCAGCTTTAACAGGGGAATCCCTAAAGAGTTTTACAAAGGTATAAGTTGCATGATAAAGAATTTCGCTGTGAGAGGCAGCAAACTTATTAGTCGTTATGACCAGTTTAAATGGCTACGATAAGTGGTTAGGGACAATAGATGAGAGTGAACCTACTTGAACGGGAAAATGCCTAGCCTAGGAAGTAATCCCTAGAGACCCTGACGAGGGTTATGGTCCAAAAGTTAGTTGCCATCCCAGGAGTAAGAGCTTCGTGTGAGTTAATCTCACTGGGATTGAGTATAGATCTCTCCCAACCAGCACTTCATGATGATCTTGTGCCCAGAGTAGTTTCCTAATAAGTAAGAAAAGCAGTCAGTGTTTCGCCATTTTAAGTATTTCGAAAAGAAAGTTTTTAGGGGTCATTATGAGACCAAGATGAAAGAGATTCTTTTAAAGAATATGAGCCTCAAGAGGCTAAATGAAGTGTTTTCAGTAAAAAGAAAGAGGGCTCCCTACGTATGACATGGCCTGTTCCAAGTATAACTTATGAATGAGATGCTAAGTAAGATACGAATATGAAAAGAAAGTCTTATGAGCATATTTCATGCAAACCCTACTAATGAGATTTGATTGAGACTTGAAATGTGTTTGTCTTATGCATATCATATGAATGAAATGCTAAGAAAAGTATGATTATGAAAAGGAATAATCTTATGTGCCCATCATATGAAAGAGGTTTCATACATAGGTCGAATAGAATGCTAAGAAGGTATGTTCATGAAAAAGAAAGTCTTTGTGCTTAGCCTCGTTGCTTGCTTAAGTGTTTAACTATTAGTAAAGACGGTTGGTCATTTAGGGACCTAGAAATGTGTTTGAGTGGTTAAAATGAAGTGTATGGTTAGTGATACTTCCACAAGAATTTTATGAATGCCTAACATGATAGTAAAGTATGAATACATGATATGCGACTACTAAAGATATTATTGCCTGCAACGGTTTTGCTTTTAAGGGGGTCGGGGGACACTTACTGGGCGTGTGGTTGCTCATCCTACTGCTCTTTCCCCTTTTTCCCCAATTTTTCTTTGTGACAGGTGAAAGTCAAGTCACTTATACGAAGTTGAAGTTTACCCCCGGTTGAAAATGAGTTATGTGTGCTATATGGAAGTTGGTTCACGAGTTTAACGATGTAATATAACGTATTCCAAGTTTGTAATTGTTGTAAACTAAGTTTTGTAGCTCATATTATGCATATTGTTTATGAGTCACTCAGTATGGCCGTGTGAGACAACCATCTGATTAGTTAGATGCCTTTACTTGAAATTAGCTGTGTTTTGGGATGTAAACCCCAGTACTCTGGTTGTGTTGACCATTGAGCTGTATCTTTTCTTTTCCTGCATTAATGAACTATTCTGTTTGGTGTACTCAGAGTGAGGTGCTCGTTGAGTTATGAACTCCGGCGTGTGGCCGTCGAGCTTCTTTTAAATATTTTGCGCTTCTGTTAATTTACTGGTGTTTATTGTAACGCTTTTAGCCTGGAAACAGTAAGTTTTTTAGGAAAACTTCGTCCATTTCGCCCTAAAAATTAGGTAGTAAGTAAGAAAACATAATGCTTCCGACCCTAGAGGCTGGGGGTGTTACAATTGATGGTATCAGTCCAAAGGTCCTGCGACCATAGGCCGCGACCTGAGTCTTGCATTTCATATAGCTGCCTAGGAACACTTTATGGTTATGTGACATAGGCCTACTTTGTATGCACGTGTGCCTAGTATGGCCATTTGCGACTTATGTGAGGCTCGAGTCGGTTGATTGAGTAAAAGTCGTGAATTGGGCATTAGCATAGGAGTCAATTAGGTCCCCACCTCGAGGTGAAGTTGTGAGTGCTCCATTAGTATAGTATGTTCCTAATGTGCTAATTGACTTCACTAATTGACTTTTATGCGATCCGGTTAAGCCGATCGAATTAAATTTGAGCCATGTGTTATGATGTGAGCCCAATTCATTTCCGTGTTCTTGTCCAAGCTAAGTGATGTTTTGATTGGTAAATGTTTTCTTCGTGCGCTCCGATAAGACAATCAATAGTTCAAGCACGTTGATTTAAAGTCGAACGATTGAAAAATCTCTCTCTAAGCTCATCTTTGCCCCTAAAGTACGATTTGCTCCTCGGGCCCCATAATAGAGTGAGCGGACGTACTCGAAGGTTGGTAGAGAGAAAGCTAGAAGCAGTTAATCATCCTTTTATTAAATACAAAGAGATTCGAAATAGTTAAGCTATTTTTCATCCTTTGAAACTTCAGATTTTAAGATGTTAATGCCGTTTTGACTGTCGAGCCAAGTTTATCTTACTCCGAAGGATTAGCTTTCCATTAAAGAGGATAAGGGAGTTTAGATTCACAATTACGAGCCCTGATGTGTGTCAAATGTTGCTTGTAAATGTGTATGTGCCAAGGTGTGTACGACAATAGAAATCCTTCGTAGTGGGCTAGGAAAGGAATGATGGGAAATCAGTTGCTATGATTGATAATCCTACTAAATGGTACCTTGTTGTTGTGAATTTTGAATTGCCAGAGTGAAATTAAGAGATATTTTCGCATGCATGCTTAAAAAAAAAAAAAAACTAAATGCTAGTGATAGGATTTCGTTAAACATTGCGTAAGAATACCTACTATCCCCCTTTCTGACCATTGTTACCTAAATCGTGCATTACTTGCATTATATTACATGAATTATTAGTCGTGAATGGGGCGATGATGTTTGGGCTCGAACAAACCCTAATACACCTAGAAAGCGAAAGGAAGGAAGAACCTAGCAGATTTTGGAATTGTACATAGTAAATGATCCCTACTAAGGTAAGGGACTTACAGTGAGACTCCTATGATCACCTATGGGATGGGTGTACCTCATAAGACCTCAACACGTACCTATCAGACCAGTAATGTCAACCATACTCAAACAACCCTAGCAGTTGGACACCAATCCTTCTTAAATTAAACGATGTTTAGGCAAGCCATTGACCACAGGTTGCAAAGGGTGATTGCACGCTTTTATGTAATTCTAGGCGTTCTTTCTATGTTACGACCCCATGAGTCTGCATGTCTTAAGGATTTGTTATGACGCCAACTGATGCTGTGTGATGTCTCTATTGCCTTGCTATGAAATGAAAACCCCCGGGTTAAGTAACTCAGTTCTAAAATGCTTCGATTTTGCATGCTAGTGAAAAAGCTTGACTTGAGTCAGATTGGTATGTGACTTGATTATTCAGAATTATCTAATTTTGGTGATTCGTGACATGGCATAACCTCTGACTTGTTGCTTGCATTTCGTGAATTCTATGATTCCACGTAATAGCCGAATAACTACATACACACATATGGAAGCATGACGAGACGACCTTAGAAACCTGCATTCACACATTCTTGCCTTCGTGTGCTTGATCGAAGTAGCGCAGGGGAAGCATGTAGGCCCATAAGCTATAGACCCAGGACTCATCTAGGTGCATAACAATTCCTTTGCATGAATCCATGACTTTAGAGACTATCAGCCCCAAGTAAGAACCCTAGGGAAAGACTCCCCACCGTCGAAATCATCAACTTACATTCCTGCCTTAGCATTTCCTTCTCCAAGTTGTTCTTATCGACATGATTATGCCAGTTCAAGTTAATCATGATTCCGAATTTCCAGTGCCCTGTTGTAAACGCTATGTGATGTCAATGTGAATTCGGATGCTACTTCAAGTTCTTTTATTGCCAATATGGCGCAATTAGTATCTCGACTCTCTTATTGTGACATGGTAACCTTGTAGTAAATGATTTAACCTTAGATTGACCTAATATCTTCATGTTTTAGAACACACCTGATTAAGTTAACACCTTCATACAACTTTAGCAGGCCCTGTCTAAGTTGCCATGAATGAAATCTTTAAAAGTTATTCATGATTGATGTAAAAACATAGAAATGCTGGTCACATATGCTTTCGTTTTATAAAATTGCTTGCTAAATGTATATTAGCCGATTGCATGTTACTTCTAAATCGCAGACCTGAGAATGCTGAAATGCTGATGCTATACGATGCTATTATGCTCGAGTAATGCTATATGGTGCTATATGACGCTCTTATTATTCTTAATGTGTTGTAGGAGTCTCCATGATAATCATCGTGATCCCAAAAGTGACTAAATTCATGTTTTAGAATGAGACTGCCAGTATATAATCTTGAGATGTCATTGTCCCGATTGTCATGCCTCTAGATGCCACTTATAAGTGCATATGCATAGATTTGTTGCTAGCGATGTGAACTGAGCCTAGATAATCGAAAACCTATGTTTATTTTTAAGACAAGCTCAATATGGTTGTCCATGCCAACTTATTTGCCCCTCTTTAATGCGATTTGCTCTCGGCGCCTAAATAGAGTGAGTAGACGCTTGAAGAAGATTAGCGAGGAGGAGATTGGATGCCATAAGCCTTTTTCTTTTGATTTAAAAGAAGTAGTGACTGCATAATGAAACCTTTTGGAAACCTACTACGTCGATCATGGTTTGGGTGCGTACATTCTAGGAAAGCCTGAACTTAGGTTTAGAATTTCGAGGATGAAATTCTTTTAAGGGGGGAAGAGTATAAGAACCGCTTTCTTTATTTTAACTTAACCTGGCTGTCTTACCTTCTACGTTATAAAAATCATATTTTTAGTAACTATATGAGTTAAATTATTACTAACGTGCTTATGTGAATGATAATTTTATTAGAAAGAACGTTTTCATCGCTATTAATATTATTATTTTTAGTTTTAAGGATTTTCGATGATTTTTAGTTAGCGCTAATAAAGATTATCAACGAGCACTAAATCGATTAGGAACCCAAATACGATTAGGTTGTTTACCTTAGAATTAGTTTCGAGGTTTATTAAATCGAACCTAGATATATTTGGAAACGATTAATTGATGAGAGATCGTATTATCGATTCGGGCTTAGAATATAAGGTGTGAGACTACGCTAGCCGTGTTGATTATTGAACAACTAGGAACCAAAAAAAGGGGGGAGAAGGCAATTTTAGCAAAAACGACGCCTGGCCTTTTCCTCTTCCTCCATTTCACGACCCCCACCCCGATAGACCAACACGAAGACAGAGACAGAAGAGAGAGAGAGAGAGAGACAAGGGGGGGAGGTGTCACCAGCCAGGCAGTGACAGAGGTGACGCCGGTGACCGTCCCTGACCTCCCCCACAACACCACGATAGAGAGGGGGGCGACAGACCGCGAGCCAGGAAAGGGGGTTTCTCAAACCCTAGCCCTGTGAGACCACAGGAAAAAGAGAGAGGGGAAGTCCGGCCAGCGACGGCGCCGGCGACGTTGTGTGCAGCTGGCCACGGCCGCAGACCCGGCGAAGAGGAAGAGAGAGAGAGAGAGAGAGAGAGAGAGAGAGAGAGAGAGAGCAAGATTGAGAGTAGGGTGCTCAGTCTAATGGTTCGGGTTTTGAAACCCTCAGCCCCACACCACCCTGACCATCGCCGTCGACGGTGGAACCCATGCCGGTGACCACTACTGGCGGCAACAACTTGGCAGTAGGGGAGGCAGAATCAGAATCCTAACCATCCAAAAATCACCCAAATCGGGTCCTTATCTTGGAGTCTAGGTGGGTGTTTCTCGCCTCCTAAGTGTTAGTAGTTTCGAAGGCATTTTAACCCTTTAAGTTACTATGTATGTTAAGTTTGGTTAGTTTATGCCTGAAAATGACTTTGAATCATTATATGTTAGTTTAGTTAGTTCACGCTTGAAAAATAGCTTCGAAAGGAATTATGCATGTTTAGAATCGATTCAAGTATATTTAGTTAATACATGCTTGAAAATTAGCTTCGAAATGAATTATGCATGTTCAGAATCGATTTAAGTATACTCGGTTAATGCATGCCTGGAAATTTGACATGAATGGTAACTTCGATATAATAAACGAATGCCTTAATCTGTATTATTTTTAAGTGGCTTAATTAGGTTCGAATAGTAACTTTGATATAATAAACGAATACCTAAATCGTATTATGTTTAAGTGGCTTAAGAATACCTACTGTCCCCCTTTCTTGCTATTGTTGCCTAAACCATGTATTACTTGCATTCTATTATACGGATTGTTATTCGTGAATGGGGTGATGATGTTTGGGCTCAAACAAACCCTAATACACCTAGAAAGCAAAAGCGAGGAAGAACCGAGCAGACTTTGGAATTGTGCATAGTAAATGATCCCTACTAAGGTAAGCGACCTACAGTGAGACTCCTATGATCACCTATGGGATGGGTGTACCTCATAAGAGCTCAACACGTACCTATAAGTCCAGCAATGTCAACCATACTCAAACAACCCTAGCAGTTGGACACCAATCCTTCCGAAATTGAACGATGTTTAGGGCAAGCCATTGACCCCTGTTTGCAAAGGGGGATTGCACACGTATATGCAATTCTAGGCGTTCTTTCTATGTGACGACCCCATGAGTCTGCATGTCTTAAGGATTTCTTATGACGCCAAGTGATGCTATGTGATGTCTCTATTGCCTTGCTATGAAATGAAAACCCCCGGGTTAAGTAACTCAGTTTTTAAATGCTTTGATTTTGTGTGCTGGTGAAAGAGCTTAACTTAAGTCAGATTGGTATGCGACTTGATTATTCAGAATTATCTAATTTTGGGGATTCATGACATGGCATAACCTCTGACTTATTGCTTGCATTCCTCGAATTTTATGATTCCATGTAATAGTTGAATAACTGCATACACACATATTGAAACATGATGAACCGACCTTAGAAACCTGCATTCACACATTCTTTCCTTTGTATGTTTGATCGGAGTAGCGTAGCGGAAGCATGTAGGCCCATAAGCTATAGACCCAGGACTCATCTAGGAGCATAACAATTCCTTTGTATGAATCTATGACTTCAGAGACGATCAGCACCAAGTAAGAACCCTAGGGAAAGACTCCCACCATCAAAATCATTGACTTATATTCCTGCCTCGGCATTTCCTTATCCAAGTTGTTCTTATCGATAAGATTATGCTAGTTCATGTTAATCATGATTTCGGATTTCTAGTGCTCTGTTGTAAACCCTACATGATGCCAATGTGAATTCGGATGCTACTTCAAGTTCTTTTATTGCCAATATGGCGCAATTAGTATCTCTACTATCTTAGTGTGACATGGTAACCTTGTAGTAAATGATTTAACCTTAGATTAACCTAATATCTTCATGTTTTAGAACACACCTAATTAAGTTAACCCCTTCATACAACTTTAGCAGGCCCTGTCTAAGTTGCCATGAATGAAATGTTTAAAAGTTATTCATGATTGATGTAAAAACATAGAAATGCTGGTCATATATGCTTTCATTTTATAAAATTGCTTGCTAAATGTATATTAGCCAATTGCATGTTACTTCTAAATTGTAGACCTGAGAATGCTGAAATGCTGATGCTATGCGATGCTATTATGCTCGAGTAATGCTATATGGTGCTATATAACGCTCTTATTATTCTCAATGTGTTATAGGAGTCTCCATGATAATCATCGTGATCCCAAAGGTGACTGAATTCATGTTTTAGAATGAGACTATTAGTATATAACCTTGAGATGTCATCGTCCCGATTGTCATGCCTTTAGATGCCACTTATAAGTGCATGTGCATAGGGTTGTTGCTAACGATACGAACTAGGCCTAGATAATTGAAAACCTATGTTTATTTTTAAGGCAAGCTCAATATGGTTGTCCATGCCAACTCATTTGGCCCTCTTTAATGCGATTTGCCCTCAGCGCCTAAATAGAGTGAGTAGCTTCAAGAGGATTGGCGAGGAGGAGACTGGATACCATAAGCCTTTTTCTTTTGATTTAAAAGAAGTAGTGACTGCATAATGAAACCTTTTGGAAACCTGCTGTGTAGATCATAGCTTGTGTGCGTACATTCTAGGAAAGACCGGACTTAGGTTTAGAATTTCGAGGATGAAATTCTTTTAGGGGGGAAGAGTGTAAGACCCGCTGCCTTTATTTTAAGTTAGCCTGGCTGCCCTGCCTTCTACGTTATAAAAATCATAATTTTAGTAACTATATGAGTTAAATTATTACTGACGTGCTTACGTGAACGATAATTTTATTCAAACGAATGTTTTCATCGCTATTAATATTATTATTCTTAGTTTTGAGGATTTTCGATGATTTTTAGTAAGCGTTAATAAAGATTATTAACGAGTACTAAATCGATTAAAAACCCGAATATGATTAGGTTGTTTACCTTAGAATTAGTTTCGAGGTTTATTAAATCGAACCTAGATATATTTAGAAATGATTAATCGACGAGAGATCGTATTATCGATTCGGGCTTAGAATATAAGGTGTGAGATTATACTAGCGGTGTTGATTATTGAACAACTTGGAACCAAAAAGAAAAAAAGGCGGGGAAGGCAATTTTAGTAAAAAGGACGCCTGGCCTTTTCTTCTTCTTTCATTTCACGACCCCCACCCTAATAGACCAACACGAAGACAGAGACAGAAGAGAGAGGGGGAGGTGTCCCCGGCCAGGCAGTGACAGAGGCGACGTCGGCGACCGTCCCTAACCTCCCCGCGACACCACGATAGAGAGGGGGGCGATAGACTGCGAGCCAGGGAAGGGGGTTTCTCAAACCCTAGCCTCGTGAGACCATCGGAAAGAGAGAGAGAGGAGAAGTCCGGTCGGCGGTGGCGCCGGCGACGGTGTGTGCAGCTAGCCACGGCTGCAGACCCGGCGAAGAGGAAGAGAGAGAGAGAGAGAGATCGAGCGAGATTGAGAGCGGGGTGCTTAGTGCAATGGTTGGGGTCTTGAAACCCTCAGCCCCACACTACCCGATCGTCGCCGTCAACGGTGGAGCCCATACCGGCGACCACTAATAGCAGCAACAACCTGCCCGTAGGGGGAGGCAAAATTGGAATCTCACCTCCTAAGTATTAGTAGTTTCGAAAGCGTTTTAACCCTTTAAGTTGCAATGCATGTTAAGTTTAGTTAGTTTATGCCTGAACATGACTTTGAATTGATATATGTTAGTTTAGTTAGTTCACGCTTGAAAAATATCTTCGAAAGGAATTATGCATGTTTAGAATCGATTGAAGTATATTTGGTTAATACATGCTCGAAAATTAGCTTTGAAATGAGTTATGCATGTTCAGAATCGATTTAAGTATACTCGGTTAATGCATGCCTGGAAATTTGACTTGAATGGTAACTTCGATATAATAAACGAATGCCTTGAATCGTGTTATGTTTAAGTGGCTTAATTAGGTTCGAATAGTAACTTTGATATAATAAATGAATGCCTTCAATCGTATTATGTTAAATGGCCTCATTAGGCCTGAGTGGTAACTTCAATGTACTAAACGAATGCCTTGGATTGTATTATGCTTAAATGGCTTCATTAGGCTCGAATAGTACCTTCAATGTACTAAACCAATGTCTTGAATCGTATTATGTTTAATTGGCTTCATTAGGCTTGAAACGTAACTTCGAAACAATGAATGAACGTCTCAAATCTATACTTGTCTATTTAGTTGAATTATGCTTGTGAAATAGCTTTAGAAACAACATTCGAATGACAAAATGAGCATGTTTACCCCCGTAACTGCAATACATGAATGTAATCTTGTTTCATACTTTGTTAGTTTGTTTCAGCTTACTAAGTGTTCATTTCAAGTTAATGTCATATGAATATCTATATATATGTGTGTGTGTGTGTGTGTGTGTGTGTGTGTGTGTGTGTGTGTCTCTGTGTGTGTGTGTGTGTGTACATTTGGTTATAACTGTTGGCTGCAGTGCACTGCTAATTGTTATTTGTTTGTTCAGTAAGTTAAACATTGGTAAGTTACGTAAGTTTACATATCGTTTTTCAGTATATCATGATGATTAGAATAGTAAATTGTGAAATTGAAACCGAAATGGCAGTTGGATGGTTTGAGGTAGAACTTTAAGTGGTTCGAGGACCTATGGTCGGTTGCTATGTAAGGAGGGAGTCTGGGTTGTGATTACCACAATCGTGTGGATTGCGAGGCCATGTGTGGCCCATATTGCTAAGTTGAATTATGAAGTGTTTGAATCTGTACATGTGCACCCCTACCCTTTCTGTGTCATTAAGTTTGACTACTTGCATAAGGGTGAGTTTTTAAAAAGAAGGATTTCATATTTTTAAATGATAATAGCCATAATTATTAGTGTATGATAGCCTATTTTAACTAAATAAATACCGTTTTGGGAGTAAACCTGCTTGAACGAGGGAATCCCTAAAGAGCTTTACAAAGGTGTGAGTTGCATGATAAAATATTTCGCTGTGAGAGGTAGCAAACTTATTAGTTGTTATGACCAGTTTAAATGGCTACGATAAGTGGTTAGGGACAATAGATGGGAGTGAACCTGCTTGAACGGGGGAATTCCTAGCCTAGGGAGTAATCCCTGAAGACCCTAGCGAGGGTTAAGGCCCAAAAGTTAGTTGCTATCCCGGGAGTAAGAGCTTAGTGTGAGTTAATCTCGCTGGGATTGAGTGTAGATCTCTCCCAACCAGCACTTCATGATGATCTTATGCCCAGAGTAGTTTCCTAATAAGTGAGAAAAGCTGTCGGCATTTTGCCTTTTTAAGTATTTCAGAAAGAAAGTTTTTAAGGGTCATTATGAGACCAAGATGAAAGAGATTCTTTTAAAGAATATGAGCCTCAAGAAGCTAAATGAAGTTTTTTCAGTAAAAAGAAAGAAAGCTTCCTGTGTGTGATATGTGCTTGTTCCAAGTATGACTTAGAATGAGATGCTAAGTAAGATACGAATATAAAAAGAAAGCCTTATGAGCATATTTCATGCAAACCCTATGAATGAGATTTGATTGAGACTTGAAATATGTGTGTCTTATGCATATCATAGGAATGAAATGCCAAGAAAGTACGATTATGAAAAGGTATAACCTTATATGCACATCATATGAAAGAGGTTTCATGCATAGTTCGAATAGAATGCAAAGAAGTTATGTTTATGAAAAAGAAAGTCTTTGTGCTTAGCCCCATTGCTTGCTTAAGTGTTTGAGTGCCTGTTACTAAAGAAGTTCGGTCATTTTGAGACCTAGAAATGTGTTTGAGTGGTTAAAATGAAGTTTATGGCTAGTGATGCCTCCATAAGAATTTTATGAATGTCTAATATGATAGCAAAGTATGAATACGTGATATGTGACTACTAAAGATGTTATTGCCTGCAACGGTTTTAATTTTAAGGGGGTCAGGGGACACTCACTGAGCGTGTGGTTGCTCATCTCACTACTCTTTCCCCTTTTTCCCCAGGTTTTCTTTGTGACAGGTGAAAGTCAAGCCACTTATGCGAAGTTGAAGTTTACCCCTAGTTGAAACCGTGTTATGTGTGCTATATGGAAGTAGGTTCATGAGTTTAACGATGTAATATAACGTATTCCTAGTTTGTAATTGTTGTAAACTAAGTTTTGTAGCTCATATAATGCATATTGTTTATGAGTCGCTCTGTATGGCCATGTGAGCCAACTATCTAATTAGTTACATATCTTTACTTGAAATTAGCTGTGTTTTAGGATGTAAACCCCAGTACTCCGGTTGTGCCGACCGTTGGGTTGTATCTTTTACTTTTCCTGTATTAATGAACTATTCTGTTTGATGTACTCCGAGCAAGTTGCTCGTTGAGTTATGAACTCCGGCGTGTGGCCGTCAAGCTTCTTTTAAATGTTTTATGCTTCCGTTGATTTGCAGGGGTTTATTGTAAGGGTTTTAGCCTGGAAACGGTCACTTTTTAGGGGAAACTCTGCCTGTTTCGCCCCAGAAATTAGGTAATAAGTAAGAAAACGTAATGCTCCCAACGCTAGGGGCTGGGGGTGTTACACATTGTTTTTTATACTTTTCTTACTGAACCAGCGAAGAAATCTTTGATAATGACATACATGTTGCATATCGTTATCACATGTCTACCATGCATCCATGAGGATACATTGATGCCCGGTGATCAATGTTTGGGCTACTATCCTCAACAAATTGGAGAGAAAGAGAAGCGAAGGATCTCCAAGAAGATTTTTTGCACCAGTTGATGCAATGGTAAGTACATACTTATTTTACATTTACACAAATGCAGATAATCAAGCACCTAATTGTACTGTTGCAAACATTCAGTCAACCTTGGACCCCTTGATAAATCCAGCAAAATCAGTGGAGGCAAGGTACATTGATTTTGAAATAATTCTTCAAAAAGAATTCCAGAGATATGACAAATGGATCTCATGAAAACTATTGCATCTGGTAAGCAATAATGTAATACATTTTAATTGTAATCATTCTCCAATTTCAAGGTGTTCTTCCTAGTATGTCACAAGAAGCACTTCTTCATCTTCTGCTTTGATTTGAAGGAGGAAAGGCCTGATATCATCGATAACATGCACATCACTACTCCATACAAAACTGCATATAGAGAAACCTCTCTGTTAGTGGTATGTTCAAATGCTCACTGAATCATTTACTTTATAATACATCAACACAAAAGTCTGGTGAGCTTACAAATGTGATGAGCTAGCACATATTATTGCTGAGCTAACACATAATATTGGTAAGCTATCTCACGTATGTGGTGAGCTAATAAGTATGTGTAGTGAGCTAACACATAATAATTGTGTGCTAACACACATATTTGGTGAGCTCATATGTACATGTAGTGAGCTAACACACATATTTGGTGAGCTAACACACACATTTGGTGAGCCAACACACATTCGTAGTGAGCAAATACACATATTTGGTGAGCTAATACCCATTTCTAGTAAGCTGAACAAAATTATTTATTCTACACAGACAAGATCTTTTGGCAGATTTCTTCAAGAGAGTGTTGGCCACCCTAAACGTGAAATTGTGAAGAACATGAAACCAGTGGGAATGAGAATGCAATGGAGGATGATAGATAATGTCACAGACTGTGGAATTTTTTGTATGCGGCACATAGAGACTTACTTTGGACAAGGAGATAAATGGGCTTGTGGCTTCAAGAAAAATGAAGTAAGTTTACCAAACATTTGTTCTCTACAGAAATATGTTCAAAATAAATACAACACCTATTAATGGTTCTTTTTTTTTTTGGGGTGTTTTGTTTGCAGGATAAAATATGCTTGATGTAATGCGAGCACCATACTACTATGAAATCATCAATAATGAAGACAATATATATAAAAATAGGGTGAAGAGGCTCACCAAAGAGTTCCATGATAAACAACAAGCAGAACTGAATGCAAAATTAGCGCAGCCTCAAGTGCAAATAGCATGACTATTCAGCCTTACTTTAAGTTAGAATAATTGTAGAAACTTATGTTTATAGTCTAATTTTTAGCTAGACTAATTTTTAGCTAAACTTATATTCTGCCAAAATGCATAGCAACAAATCGTAAAATCACCTACTCAATAACAACTGCATTATAATGTCAGATCACGACACCACAACAATGAATGCATACCAGTTCAAACAACTCGAAACTAACTAATCAAAAACCCACGCATATAACTTCAAAATACGAACACAAAAACAGAGATCCAAAAACGATATTAAACCTGATGATGAAATTGTGTTTGATGAAGATTCAACATGAACAGCAATGTTAAGATCAAACTTAACCATTTGGTAAGAACTGATCGAATACTAAAGCAATTGCAGCATCGACCACTGAGTGCGAGAATGAGAGAGAATGAAAACGGCAAATGGCAAGTTCAAAAATTGAGAACAACGAATTTTTTTTTTTAAAGAGGCTGTTCAAATAGGAAACGCATATAACTACTGGGAGGTGGGATCGGGTGGACAAATGAAATGTCCACCCAATTGTACGTAATAATTTGCGATATACATATATATATGTGTGTATATATATATATACAGAGAGAGAGAGAGAGAGAGAGAGAGATAGATAGATGGATAGATATGAATAGATATATAGATAGATAGATATAGATATATATATATATATATATATATATATATATATAGATATATATCTATATATTTATATATATATATATATATAGATGTATATATATATATATATACACACACACACACACATATATATATATATATATACACACACATATAATATATATATATATATATATATATATATATATATATATATATGTATATAAACACACACACACACACACACACATATATATGTGTGGTGTGTGTGGGTGTTGTGGTGTGTGTGTGTGTGTGTGTGCATAGACATATATATATATACATACATATATATATACATACATATATATATGTATATGTACATGTGTGTGTGTGTGTGTATATATATATATGTATGATGCATATATATGTATATGTATATACATATATATATATATATATATATATATATATATTATCGGTCAACTTAAATAATCACGTACTTGTTAAAAAAAATTGAAACTATATTTTTGGGGAATATTACATCTTCCCCCTTAAAAAAAGGTTCTGTCCTCTAAATTCATAGAATCAATTACCGTCAAAAATAGGAGGATACTTTGATCTCATATCCTTCTCCTTTCCCTTTGTTACTTTTGAAGTAATCTAATTAGCCCAAAGGACTTAACGAGTCGGATGACCTTATTGTGTAGCTTTTTCTCGCAACCATAAAGGATCTCCATTTGTTGTTCCTCATATGTTAGGTCCTCATTAAGTTCAATTAGTGTGTGGGAGATCACATGATTAGGGTCAAGTACATATTTTCGAAGTTGTGATATATGGAAGACATCTTGGACACTGGCAAGCTTAGGTGGAAGGGTTAAATGGTACACGACCTTCCTAATCTTCCCAATTATATCATAAGGTCCAATGAATCTTAGACTCAGCTTAACATGCATGATTAGTTGAGGACACCTTTGGTTAGTGACACCCTAAGAAAGACCCTTCTCCTTCTTGGAACTCTAAGGGTCATCTTCACCAATGAGCATAACTTTTCTAACTGCTCTGCGCCGCCTTCATTGTAGCCTGGATGAGGTGGATTTTATTGATAATTTCCTGGATCAAATTAGGTCCAGTGATCAAAACTTCATCAATGTCACTCTAACATAGCAATGTCTTACACTACCTTCTCTACAGAGCCTCCAAACGGCCCATTTTGATGATGGCAGCTACTATTATACAAGAACTCTAAAATACAGGCTCTAAGTATGTCTTCCAAAATCTAATTAGTTTTCTCTGCCTGACTGTCAAAATCAAGGTGGTAAGACGAGCTAAAATTAAGTTTAGTCCTAAATGCTCACTGTAGCTCTTCTTCCAAAATGAGAAAAGAAATCTATAGTCCCTCTCTGAGACTATATCATTGTGTGCCCCATGAAGATGTACCACCTATTTAATATATAGCCTAGCTAGTCTTTCTATTCCCTAATTTCCTTTAATGGCAACAAAGTGGGTAGACTTCATAAATTGGACTACAATGACCCAATTTATACGCATTCCCTTAATGGCAGTGGCAATCTTACTACAAAGTCCATGAAAATCAACTCCTATTTCCAAAGTTAGAACTTCAATTAACAATAACTCTCCTGCAAAATGGCGATGTTTGAATGTGACATTTTGACAAGTAAAGCACCTAGAAAGATAGTCTATTACCTCTTTCTTCATGTAACCACCAAAAATTTTTCGAAGGTCTTTATACATCTCATTACCCCTTGAATGGATAGAGTGGGGCCTATATGGGATTCACTCATAATTTTCTCTTTAAATTCTTTGTTATTAGGCAGACATATTGGATTTGAAATCTTAAAGACCCATCCTCTTGGACTATAAACCCTAGAAACTTACCCACCAAATCATCATTTCATAACTTCTTCAAATATGTATCAATCACTTATGCGTTAGTAATCTCATCTATTAAATTTGAATGCACCTCTATATCCTTAAAAATCCCTTTGCAGACCTGAATTCCTAGTGTCCAAAGGTTTTAGCTCATAATCCTTGATGAATCCAACCACCACCTTTGCTTCATACTGAGTTCTTTTTGGGTTATTATGTATTCGAGGCTTTTGTAATTGGTGAGAATTTCGTAGGGTGCACCAAATAATTAGTGCCTCCAAATTTTAAGAGCAAGGACAACTGCTGATAACTCAAGGTAATGGGTGGGATAATTTTTTTTCATTAGGTTTGAGTTACTGAGAGATAGAGGCTATGACCTTATCTTCTTGCATGAGGACATAACCCAACCCATGCTTAGACACGTCACTATAAATTGAGAACTCCCTAGTCTTAAAAGGAAGAGCAAGAATAGGGGCAAAGTTAAGATGATGCTTAACAGTTTGGGAGGTTTCTTCATACTTAGGAGTTCACTTGAATTTTGTCAAGAGGTTGGTAAGAGGTAAGGCAATTCGAGAAAAATACTCAATAAATTTTCTATAATAGCTTGCTATGCCCAAAAAACTTTGTACCTTAGTAACATTGGTTGGTTTAGACCACTTTGATACAGCCTTAACTTTGTGGATCTACCTTCATTCCTTCCTTAGAGATTATATAACCCAAAAAGGCAGCTTTATCTAGCCAGAATTCGCACTTTAATGTCCCGAGTAACTTGTGTTCTCTTAAGGCTTATAAAATGGTCTTTAGATGTTCTTCATGCTCATATTTGGTCGAAGAATACACAAAAATGTCATCAATAAAGACCACAATGAACTTGTTAAGAAATGGTTTTTAGACTTGGTTCATAAGCCCTATGAAGGCTACTAGGGCATTAGTGAGACTGAAGGGTATCATAATAAATTTATAATGCCCATATCTAGTTCGAAAGGCTATTTTTGATATGTCTTTTGGGCTCACTCAGAGTTAATGGTATCTAGAGTGGATATCAATTTTGGAGAAGACTCCAACTCATTGAAGTTAGTCAACTAGGCCATCGACACGAAGTAAGGGATACCAGTTTTTTATGGATCTTATTTAACTCTTGAAAATATATTCATAGATGCATGCTGCTATCCTTCCTTTTCACAAATAGAACTGGTGCTACTCAAGGTGAAACACACAGTTGAATAAATACCTTCTCCAATAATGCCTATAATTGGACCTTTAACTCTCTCAACTCAGCTAAAGCTATCTGATAAAGTGCTTTGGATATGGAGCTTGCTTCTGGGATAAGTTGGATTCAAAGTCAATTTCTCTTTTAGGTGGAAGGCTATGGAGGCCACCAGAGAAAACATTAAGGAATTCAGATACAACATGGATGCCTTGAATGCCAAGTTCAACTTTTGATTTGGAGTTAACACTGCACAAGTATCATATGCATCCTTTCCTAAGTACCTTTGGGCTTTCACGATATATATAACCTTATAATCAATTTTGGCATTTTCATTGTGAAAGTACAGTTTACCTCCCTTTGTAATTCTAAAGATGGCAGTATAGTTTTCACAATCAATCTTTGCTTGATATTTTGATAGCCAATCCATTTGTAGGATTAGGTCAAACTCAGAGAGGTCAAATTGAATAAGTTCCCTTAGAAATGCCCCATTTCCTGAGGTAAAGGACAATCTTTATGTATGATAGGACACATGATTATTTCTCGACTAGGAAGGCCTGTGGAAATGTCAATTTGTGTTTTATGGAAATGCAACCCTAATTGAGAAAATAATAATGTAAATATACAAGAATAGGATGCACATGAGTCAAATAAAGCATATAAGGGTTGAGAATTCAAAAGAAGGTGCCAGTTATGACCGTAACAAAGTCTGCTACTTCTTTTATTGTCATAAAATGCACTTTCCTTGTATTGCTAACCCTACCCCCTGAGGAAAAGGAGGCATGTCTTCAATTGATCTTCCTTCTATTGCATGCTCCTTCTTACGTATCTTGGGACAGTCATTGGCCTTGTAATCTAGGCCAGCACAATAATTACAAAGGTTAGTGCCTACTCTAATGTCCTTGCTAGCATGACTTGGGCAATTCTACTTCTTACAACGATGTGTAGACTTGGTTGACTCTCCCTTGTGAGACTCTTATGAGACTGCCGCTAAGGAGTAAATTTATGATCATGGTTGTTGTCTCCTCCTGAGTTGTAGCCTTTTGAATCCCACTTTATCGTATTTCACTCTTAACCCTTACATGATTTAGTCAGGTTGTTGATATGCTGCACATCATATGCTCGATCATAAAGTTCCTGTTAGGTGCTTATGTGGTGCCCTGCTAGGTGGTTGAGATCTTTAGGTCAAACCCTTTCTGGAGTAAATTTTTCTTCATCTTATTTGTCACTACAAATTCAAGTGTGAACCTAGTTATTTCCTCAAACTTAGTAATGTAATCTGTCACTGACATATTGGTGTATTACTTAAGGTGGGGGAACTCATGTTCCTTCTGGTGGCATAAGGAGAAACGGTAGTACTTTTCTCTTCAAAGGGTTGTAAAAGAGTCCTAATTGAAGTTTGATTCATTTCATTTCTCCTTCATTATACCCTAGTGTGTGTCAACTTTATCATTTAGGTAGTAGCTCCTAATACTGACCTTCTAATGTTAAGGAACCTCCACCGCATCAAATATCTTTTCAATGTTCCTGTTCCAGTTTTCCATGCCAACTAGATCCTCCTTTCCTCCAAAGTAGCTAGGTTTCCAAGCAATTACCCTGTCCATCAACTTCTAGTAGTTTCTCTCAGGCGGTATATTATTTTAAGGAGATTGCTTAGCCTTGTTTATTAGTTCATTGAGTAGTTGCCTTATGACATCTTTAAGAAGCACAATGGTCCCTGACCTTTAAGTAGCGTGAAAGGAATTGCTTCCAGAGTGATCTAACATCTTGTTAGCTTGGACATGAACATTTATTTATTTTTTTTTAACAATCACAAAAGCAAGTAACAAATCAACATTAAATAAAACCTTCCATTACTAAGCAAAGTTTTAGTACAAGATTTAGCATAACTTTCTAATTAGAGGTACCTAATCCCTTTATTGGACTGAATAATACTTATACCAAGTTCCTACCCATCACTTCTATCTATTCTTGGTTATGTCTACCACCGACTAGGCTCACTCAAGAGATCTAGGTTGGGTTTCAAGAGTCTAGTCAAATTTAAGCCTTAATTCATCTTCTACATCCTTTCCTAACTGGGGGCAGTAGGTAAACAAATCTTGGACAATACGGCCTAACCAATCTAAGGTATCCCTGAATAAGAGTTCCTGTCCAATAGTTTCATAGGGTCCCGTCTTCGCAAAATGCTCCTGAAACACGGTGACATTCCCACAACACTCGTAGGCCGCCATTTTTGCATATTTCTCTTTAAAGTGTTTCCACGACTCAAAGTCGGGCAGTTTATTAGGGGTTTGGTTTGCATATAAGAACTATGATACTTGATATATTTTTGTGTTAGTTCTATTGTCATCCACCATTAAACCTTCTTTATATGGGCCTTTATTAAGGCTCTCAAGGTCCACACCATCACACTAGAGTCTCTAGCATGAAACCTCTTAACTTTTTCTATCTATTGCAAGACAAGTCAAACACATAAACACTATTCACAAGTTAAATTATATGGACCATCCTATTCACTCACTTATTCTTTAGGCTATTGATCTTTTTCCATTTTATTTAACATATTACTTTTACACTAACTTTAACACCCTGACAATTCAAAGCATTACTCTTTGAGTTTATTTTAATCTTTATCCTAATTTTAGCATAAGCCTATGAGCCGAGGCATTATGTCACCCACAGGTGAGATGAGGGTACCTAGAACATAATCAACTAGAGAAATTCAAGGAGTAATCATCAAATAAAAATTGAATTTTATTTGGAAATGTAGAGTTTAACAAAGCCAGTTCCATTAGTTGACAAAAGAAAGTAATACTACAAAAATGGGCCTAAGCTCAGCTAGTTCTAATCTCATTTCAAGCCCGATTCCCCCACCGGAGGACCTGAAAAGAAAGAACATAGAAGAGTAAGCCAAATGGCCTCGTATAACATAACTCCATAAGTTAGTGCATATTTTAGTTCATTTTATTTCTTGAACATGTAAAATGATTACCTATTTATTTATCTTGAAATAGCACTTGAACAATAAGGGACTTTCACCCCACATTAATCAATAGCATAATAGTAAGAGATTGTATCTCTGTTGCGATCATTTAATTTATATGCATATGTTTGGGCCCATTGGAAAGTTCAACCATTAGTCAATGTCCAATATAGCAGCAAGGGGTCCACTTTTAACTATGATAAAACACATTTAAAAACATTTATTCTACACTTTACTTAATTAACATTTATTAATAATTCGAAGAAGAGCTATTGAAGAGTGTGGACGTCATACCGTGCCTCAATGAAACTACAGATTAAATCCAAGAACAGTTTGGATCATTCCAAAATCTTGATTACAATATATATAATTAGCTATCCATGCTAATCATTGCATCCATTAAGACAAATCCAACCATGGCTATCTACAAGTCATGACTTCTCAGCTTCTTAACAGTATAGTCTTCAGCCTATTAGGTTGTTTAGTACCATTTATTTCTTAATTAAAACATTCTGTGGTCATATAATAAGCTTTGACGATCATCATTTAAATAAAAGGAAACATGGTGCATTTCCAACATTAACAATTTAGGTGATGGCATTATGCTAGCTCACCAGGATTCTTTAATAACCCCAACCTATTCCCCCGTAATGAACATTATCCCTTAAAGAAGCTGGTATACCCAAACTAACGTAAACCAACGCGGTAGTCACAATCTTAAGTTAGAGGACTTACACGTTTGATGATCGAAATAATGGCATGGCTACTGCACTCAACTGATAGGATCTTTCCACCAATTGGCCTTCACACAAAAAGGAATAAATCCAACCAATGCAAGAAAGGAGATGTGAAGGATGGACAAAGTTAGATTGAAAGCCATGGAAATTTACTGAGTTGATTGCTATAAAGAAAGAGTATGCCATGATGGAAATTTGTTGATTCAAAGGCTATAAGATTGCCCCAGAAGAAGATGAATAGGATGATGATCAAAGTCACAAATTAATTGAAATAGGAATGTGGAAAAGTAAATGTGCATAAGACGTAAGTAATTTTTAACGAAGTTAACCTCAACCAGGCTCAGTCCCCGCCTAGAGTTCTCTAACTCTATGATTAATGCAATTTTACTAAGAGAGATTGTGCAACTCTAAAGTACACCTACTCTAAGTTCCAAGCTCTAAGTTGACACTCTCATTCGATTACAACTTGAATAGTACAAATCAAATGAAATAGAAGCAAATTAAGGCTTAATGTATTCTAATGAGTGCTTGAGTAAAAGGTATGCTTGTGCTTACTTTTCTGCATTCTTCAGCCTTTAACCACCTTCAGTGTTTGTAGCATAAGCTTGATAGAACCGTTAGAAACTAGCCGTTAGAGGCATATGAAATTTCAGCTCAATTCAAGACCTTGAAAAATAGTTCAGGGTCCTTGAAAAATATGCAGCTTCAACAAGTCCAATTTTTCCTTGCAATGGCTAATTTGCTATTTTTATGCTGATTAGAGATATTCTGAGAATGGTTGCAACTACCTTTCATAATTGAAGCAAGTATCAAGCACCAAATCAATTCTTGATCCTAAAATCTTGTTGAGCAAATATCAAGGTAAATCAAATTCTTATTAAGCAAATATCCCAAATAAAGTGACATCTTATCTCATAATTTCATAATCAAATTTAAATCACAAAATACAATATCATAAAGATAACATATTTTAATTTGAAAGCTAAATTATTTCAAAGACATTATGACACCTTACATAAAATCAATTAAGTAATTCCAATATCCACTTCAAAAATATAGCACATTTAAACAATAGTAATTCTAAGGTAAATCCAATTATGATATAATAAACATACCAATGGACCAACTCCTTTTTGTCTTTTATCAAAACATATTCATAAAATGCATTGTAAGCATAAGGAAGCTAACAATCTCTTCTTTTTTTATCAAAGAAAAACCCAATAAAAAAACACATCAATACCATTTTGAATGCTACACCATAAATGCTTTGCTAAATATTTCTCCCCCTTGTTGTATTTCATCAAAAAGGTACCACAAGAAGAAGAAAGAAAGCATGTTAAAATTATGGTAAACACATATATCTCCCCCTTAACAAATCAATGATATATAAAGATGCTTCCCCTTAATCTATGACACTCATGAAAAAAATAAGAGATTAAACAACAACGTTTTCATGAAATCATATATTTCAACATACGTGTGTTGACTTGATATTCTCATGAGCATTGCAAGGAATCAACATATTAATACAAAAATTCTCCCCCTTCAAGAATAAATCAAGGTTATAGTAGAATAATCAAGTAATATAATTCTTCCCTTATAAAAAGAAGCCATATCATGTATGTGAATATTATAGATAATAACAATTATAGACCCAAGAAAAAAAGATCGCATATAAGATATTATCTATGCATAAAAATAATCACATGGCAATATAGCATAAGATATGATGAAATATTAATCATGCTCACCTTTCGAAGATAATTAAGCAAATTAAAATTCAAAAATTTAAAAGATTTCAATACGCCTTAAATAGGAAGTAAAGAGAACATCACCTTCTGTTTAGTAAGAATCCAAATGTTACCATTATTTAGGATATTGACATAAAAATTCGAGTCCTTAGGTTTCATTTATTTACACGCAGTAACATCCAAGCTTCTGCCTCATTTTTAAGGCCTTAAATTGTATTTCAAGCCCTCAAAACTAGACAATCAATAACTTATCCATGACTTTGACCTATAAAAATTCAAAAAACCTATTAGTACTAAGAGAGGGTTTTCCTCAATTCACATTTGGTGGTTTTGCACCTTTCAGTACCCAAACTTGAACTAACATAGGGCTAGTTTTTCTAAGAGGACATGAATAAGACATTTGACCACTTTTTAGGCAATAACTGTATTTAATATGAGATTTATTTTGGGATGTTGACTGAACAAAGAAGTTCTCATAGACCTTCTTTTTGTTAAAGACATTGTACCTAATTCCTTTTTTATTGAATGACATCCTTTGAGAGCTTAACAGTTTGTCCAAATTTTTCTTGTCCCTTGAAAAACTTTAAAACCAATTTTTCAAAGCCTTCACATTTAGATTGGACTTCTTGCTTCTTTGTTTCAAGAATATCAATCTTAATATGAAGTTCATCATTTGATTTTTGTAAAGCCTATTTTTCAAAAGATAAGTTTTGAATGACTTTCTTCAAAGATTTAATTTTGGACAAATATTTTTGCTCACATTTAATGCAATTAACCAGGCTTGGGTCAATTCATCTTTAGAGTATTCAAGAAATACAAAGTAATCTACCTCATCCAAGCTCTCACACTCGGCGCCTTCTTCTTGAGCTTGTTCTTCTTTGGCCATGAAACCAAAATTGACTACTTGATTAGACAATCTTTCACTATCCTTTTGAAGATTTTTTTCCTGTTTAAACCCTTTTTGTAGAACTTTTTGGGATTGAATCTCTTGGATTTAAACATTTTCTTCAACCAATGGACAATCATGGCCATGGATTCTTCATCTTCATCATTTGACTCATCTTCTAAAGAGTAAAATCTTCATGTGTTGTGTTGAAGGCCACACCCTTTTTTAAGCTTCTTCTTTACCTTTTTTTAAGATGAATTTCATGTGTAAGAAGCTTCCCAAGTAAGTTATCCAAGGCTAGCGTCTTGAGATTTTGAGCGTCTTCGATTGCGGTAACTTTGGGACCCCATTTACTTTTGGGAAGACATCGGAGAATTTTCCTAACCATCTCCTCATTTGTATAGGTCTTGCCAAGTGCATTGAGGTTGTTGGTTGCATTGAGGTTGTTGGTTATATCAGTGAAATGAGTGAACATTTCTTTGATGGGCTCATCTGGGTTGCATCTTGAACGATTCATATTGGTGGATGAGCATGTTGATGAGCATGTTGATCTTCATTTCTTTCACTTGACTCGTTCCTTCATATGTCAATCAACTTGTCCCACATCTGCTTAGTTGTTTTACAAGTACAAATATGTTTATATTCATTAACATCTAAGCCGCAATATAAAATATTCATAGCTCTATAATTCTTTGAAAGTTTGGTAAAATCCTCTTGCGTGTATTGATCCTCAGTTTTCTACACAACTTGTTTGTCAATGGTAATCGTAAGAATATATGGTCCCTTGGTTATAATGCCACAACTCGTAATCTTCAGTCTTGATGAAAATCTGCATCAAAAGTTTTCAATAAGAAAATTTAGTGCATCTAAACAAAGGAGGTCTAATAGTATAATGACCTTGATCATAATAGCCTTCTTCGGTGGCAGCCATGATTGTTTCCCACTAGACGATAAAGTCAAACATGGGTTTAGCGCTAATACCAATTGTCAATTCAAAGGCTATAAGATCACCCCAGAGGGAGGTAAATAGGGTAATGATCAAAGTCACAAATTAATCGAAATAGAAATGCAGAAAAGTAAATGACAAGACACAAGTAATTTTTAACAAGATTAGCCTCAACCAGGCTTAGTCCCGCCCTAGAGTTCCCAAACTGTAGGATTAACCCAATTTTATTAGAAGAGATTACACAAATCTGGAGTACACCAACTCTAAATTCCAAGTTCTAAGTTCACACCCTCAACAAAACTTGGTAGAGTTGACCCTTTAACTCTATAATCACATTCCATTACAACTTGAACAATACAAATCAAATGAAATAGAAGCAAATTAAAGCTCAATGTATGCCAATGAGTGCTTGAGTAAGCGGTATGCTTGTGCTTGCTTTTCTATACTCTTCAGCCTTCAAGCAGCTTCAGTATTTATAGCATAAGCTTCAGAGAGTTGCCAAAAACTTGCCATTAGAGTCATCTAAAATTTCAGCTAAGTTCAAGGCCTTGAAAAATAATCAAGGGTCCTTAAAAAATATGCAACTTCAGCAAGTAAGTCCATTTTTTTCTTCCAACAGCTAGTTTGCTATTTTTGGGCTGATCTGAGATATTCTAAGAATAATTGCAACTGTCTTTCATAATTGAAGCAAGTATCCAGCACCAAATCAATCATTGATCCTAAAATCTTATTGAGTAAATATCAATGTAAATCAAATTCTGGTTAAGCAAATATCCCTAATAAAGTGGCATGTCTTATCTCATAATATCATAATCAAATTTTAATCACAAAATATAATACCATAAAGATCACTTATTCAAATTTGAATACTAAACTATTTCAAAGATATTATGACACCTTATATAAAATCAATTAAGCAATACTAATATGTCAATATCCACTTCAACAACATAGCACATTTATACAATAGTAATACTAAGGTAGATCCAATTATAATGTAATAAACATACCAATAGACCAACTCCTTTTTGATGTTTCATCAAAATATATTCATAAAATACACTGTAAACTTAAAGAGGTTAACAAAGTTGATCCCCTAAACTTAAGGCACCCCGACTTCGACGCGGTGGCTTTTGTTAGGAGGTCGTACGGGTTAGCTTAGAGAGGAAGGAGGAGGTTTTTGATGGAGAGGGCTGAGTAAGGCAATTTATAAAAGTCTAGGAGGTGATTTGGACAGACATAAACTCTTCTAATCTTATCAATAGACGTTATAAGGCACATGAGATAGATTTTTTTTTTCTGTCTTTTAGTTCAATGGTGCTCAAGAACTTGAGGGCTTTGCTTTGGTAGTGATGATGTTGCTGGTGTAAACTTAGCTTAGCGGGATGGTTATGATAATTATCTACCTAATTACTAACCATGAGAGAGAAGAGAATTTCCTTTTCATTTACCTGGTTTCAAACCTCCAATGAGGTAACATTAGATGTCAGTCATCGTAGCGGGAAGGGACAGCTGGGATCATCATGCCTATACGTGGTGCCTCTTTTATCCGTAGTAGATTGCTTCTTTTAGGACTCAAGGGTAAAATAATAATAATAATAATAACAATAATAATAATAATGATAATGATAATGATAATGATAATGATAATGCTAACGCTAATAATAATAATTAATGATGATGATGACAAGGATGGCGATGATGATGATGGTAATAAACATAATACAACAATGACGGTAAGACGTATAACTACATTATTATTATAATGCCCACAGCTTATTGTTGGGCTTCCGCACACAATTTGTTGGTCTAATCCAAAAAGGTTTGTTGCAATTTATTACTTGAGTCTACTGGCTTCTGTCACTTTTATATATATATATATATATATATATATATATATATTATATATTAATATATATATATATATATATATATATATATATATATATATATATATATATATATATTAGTAATAATATATGTATGTCTATATATATATATATATATATATATATATATATATATATATATATATATATATATATCTGTTATCTAATACTATATATAAACAAAATGTTGTCAACAATTCACTCTCCTTATTTTTCGATGCACCGTATGTTTGTAACCTTTGATTCTTCATAATTTTAAATCCTATCTCTTAATCCACTTTGTTGACTCACACTTCACAAAAAGGAAAAAAGACAAATAAAAACGCAGACAGCTTATTGTTTTTGGAGGAGAAGCAGTTACAGCAAATCCAATGTGAGGCTCGCGAGTGAAATTAGAGGGGAAAGAAAGGGGTGAGGCAAGGAGAAGTCTTCCAATGGCTGCCTCATGTCTGGGGCCTCGCGGGGAGACTCACCGAGGAGAGCTTCCTCACAGGGTGAAAAGTGGTTTACTTTTTGATTTTTTAAATATTTTTTTGATTAGTTTTTCTTTTTTTAATTTTAAAAATAAAGTTGTGTGTTATATAGTGGGTCAATGATTATTATTTTATTTGATGAACCAAAGTAATGAGCCTTTCATTAAAGAGATAGAAGATTGTGAGTTAAAAAATTAAATTATAAACTGATATAACAGATATAAATCCCATCGATAAGTTAAAAAAATAACCCACTACTGAAAATGCTCTTAATTATTTTTCCCTATGCGTACCCCTAGTAACCCACACCTATTTCTCTTCCCAAGAAACTGCCTCAGTCAATAGCATGAGTGGCCATGTCACTCTTTTAACTCCTCCCCCCCCCCGCCGCCAACATATCAGAGTAAGAACAATAGTGAGCCAATTTTTTGGCTCACCGGTAGGGGCCTACCACTGTCACATCAATCCTCTCTCCAACTTTTTGCCTCACAAGCCTCACCCTCTCCGATGGTTGGCTAACTACTTTGACTCATCAAATAAAATAATACCCATGGACCCACACATCAACGCACAACAACTTTTTTAAAATCCAAAAAAAAAAAATTCAACCAATAAAAATCACAAAAACAAAAAAAAAAAGAAAACAGGGCCTAGGGGACGGCCCGTGGCAAGTAGTCGCTCACCGAGCCGCCCGCCTCCCCTCGGCCGATGCACACACGCGGGCCACCGCGCCTTGCCCTCCCTCTTTTCTCGCCTCGCGGGGCAGCCATTGGGGCTGCTCTCAGTAACTGCTTATCTCTCTCTCTCTCCCCCCTCATAGTATACCACTTTTCCTAGACACTCTCTCTCTCTCCATTTCTCTCTCTCACTCCATGTCTGCATTTCTTTTGAGGAAAATTGAAGAAGACATGTAGGATAAGGAAATCAGAAGCCCATCTCATGAACTAATCTCCAAGCTTGATTTCGTTACCCCAAATTCCTCCACCGCCTTCATCGCTGCCCCATTGGGTAAGAAGATATGGTTTGTTTCGTTGTAATTTCCGACGATGACTACCTCCGACTACCTCTCCGTACCGCCGACAACGTCTCCGATGCTCCCACTGAGTAAGTAGATATCGAAAACTCCCACTAAGGCCTTGACTTCCATTTTATATTCAGAATTCAAGTTCTATTTGCATGTCTTTTTTTAATTTGTCTACTTGGTTATTTGGTTTTCAATCTCTTTTTTCATTAATTTATTTACCATATCGAGTTCTTGATTTAAACCCGAAAAAAAACCATTGTTCTTTTGGGTAACTATGGGGGTATTATTAATGGGGCATTCCCTAACTAATGGGCAATATTCGACAAGACAAGCAAAGTCAATGTAAAATTGAGAGATTGGTAACTGAGTTTTTTTTTTTTTTTTGGGGATCTGTCTTGATTTTGAATTGATCTCTATTTTGTGTCTAATTTATATTGTGATTACTATTGATAGTGTTTTCAGTCAAGTAATATTCGAATCAATTATCGATGAACAGAGATTCGGGTAGAGGAGATGTCTGGGGGTGGGGCTTTTCTGTTAACAAAAATTAGAATTTATGGTTCATATTGACTCAATCCTTTTTCAACAAACTAAATGATATGTGTTCTTTTTAGATTACTAAATTCCTCTTTTGTTTAAGTTTAGTTTCAAGATCCTGAATTTGGTTTGTTGAGATACTGTTGAGATGGTCAAATTCCATTTTAAAAAATTGCTTATTCATTTAATCAACCTTTTTTTTCTCTAAGGCTTTTGGTTGTGAAAATTTTGAACCAATCTAAGTTGGCACTTGAAATGGAACATTGACTAATTCAAGTGAATAAAAACCAAACCTTTAGAGTCAGCTGACTATTGCTATGGAACACGAGATTGCCAAAGGGGTTGGCGTATCATTAGGTGAGTGTAGGATTAGTTGCGTGGATGCTTCTTAAAGAAAGGTCTTATTTTGTTTCTTTTCCCTTTTGGTGGTGGTTTTTTTTTAGGAGGGGGGGTTAGGTTAGTGTAGGATTATAGCCAATAGCTTTATTTGAGCATTTTTTTATTGATAAAAATCCTACTATAGCTTAGATCACATGGTTGTGATCTTTTGACAATCATGGTATTTAGTTGAAGTTCTTATTGTCAATTGGTAACTCATTGTGAGAATTATCATAATAATGGTATATGTGAGAGAGAGCATGATGCCATGTAGTGTGGAGAAGTGATAGGTGTGATCATTTGAAAATGTAGATGGGTAAGGAGCCAACGACAGAAGCAGGACGTGTTAATTTGTATAGGGGAGACATGTTAGGATGATTTCCCTCCCCTATTTAGGTGCTAAACTTATTTTCTATGATTGATTCATTAGGTTGATGGGCTCTCCTGTTAATTTACTTGATTGACTTTGCACTCTTGCTCTACAAATTTTTTGTTATATAGTTGATTTGCATGTTACTAAATGCTTAATTAGGTAGCTGCAGCCATTAGCAGATGAGAGCAATCCAAATTTTGTTTTTGCATTTATGGACCTCCTGTTTTAAGATTCCCATATGCTTTGCGAGACTTTAGCCAAACATCTGGTGTGAATTTACTTTGCTAAGGTCCTTTGGGGTTATTTTAACTTTGGCAGTGATTAATACAATTACCTTCTAATTCAGTTTTATAATATTTTCTACAGTGAACAATCACTTCAAGTGGGTATCAAACCTTTGATTTAAGGGTAGTAGCTTCATGTAAGAATCTCCCTCTTTGATGCGTGATTTTCTTCATTTTGTGGATTCAACTTCATCATCGTCAACTTTTTTGAGAAAAATCCTCCTCTCTGTACGTGCTATGTGAAGTGTCATTTTGGATTTCCATTTTGGATTGTGAGTTGGATTTTCCTTGTGGCCTAAAAGTTTATCTTTTCTATGTGAGGCTGTATAATTGGTTTAAGATACTAAGAATTGTTGATGGCGAATTGGATCTATGCATTGCGAAAGTCAGCCTATATTATCTATGAATTATTGATGCCTAATTAGGAGAGGTCACAATGGACATTGCAGATTAGGAACTATTGTTGAACTGTAAGTGAACTTGGTCTTCTCTCTGACCGATTGGGTTTCTATATTCATTTTTTATTAGATTTTACTTTTTGTGTGTTCGGTTTTGTATCACGGTTAGGGTTGTCATTTTTTTGGTGTAAGAAATCACAGAGGGGACGATCAACCGTAGGATGAAATTAAGGGAGAGGGACGTGGTTGGGCAAAAAGACAGGGGAGCGATTGTTGGATTTTGTGTATTTGAGAACCCTAGAGGATAGTAATCGTGTGTAACTTATTTATGAAGGGAGATTTTTTTTTTTGGGGGGTGGGGGGTGGGTTTGGGCAATTTTCATATTTTATCTTGAATACTTTATCTTCTATTTGCAGAACTCCTTTTATTCAAATTCATTCTTTACAAAAACATGGGTCTTTGGTTCAACCTTCTACTGCCTTTATTGCATTAGTTTTTTTTATTACGGACCTCTATTCTATATGAATCTGATCATGATTGAAAATATAAAATATATAAAATGCTTCAATAAGACTATTTATCTTAGGTCATTTGCCCAAAAAAAAAAATTGGAAATCATCAATTATCATTTTTGATAGATTTTTTTTTTTTGGGAGGATATAGCTCTATTGATTCTTTTTTATTTTGAGGTTTGTCCCTTTTTCTTCCTCGATTGATCAATTGTTGAACCAATGATTGTGCTATGTTTACATTGTTCTTTTAAAGAAATAGATACTTTTTTGACTTTGAATATGACTGTAGTATTTATAATCATAACATTTATAAGATTAATTACTTTTTGTAGGGTTAATAATCCATCAAGATTTCACACTAGAAGAAAGAAATTCATCTACCATTCGTTGCATGGGACATTTGATGTAAACAAGAGGATATATATGACAAACAAGAAAAAATTAATTGTTGTATTTTGTTTTTGTTTTTGAGTATAATTGTAGCTATGTTGGTTTTATTTGCTATTTCGATGACATTAGTTATTTTCCTCATCCCCTCCATTGACATCTATTTGACCACCATGGATGGAAAGCTTAAGTCTTTTTGAGCTGGAATTTTGAGATTCATTTTTTTTTTTGAGGTATCCGTTTAAAGATGATCAGTGGTGAAGGGACTGGCTGTGTGTAGTTTGGTGGAGACTATGAAAGCCACAAGTGCAGGGTAGGGGTTCTACTGGGTTTTAGTGTTATAGCCTATAAGCCTCAATAAGAGTATCGTGTAGGTAATGCAGAGTAACAGAGTTATTTTTTATGAGCATGCAAGATCCCATTCAAGAATGAATCCCAAGTTTGCTATGCCTGCATTAGTGAATGAAGACAACTTTAGTATGTTCTGTCGCTAAAAATATTCTCTTTGTGATTGAAATGAACTTTCAAGAGGGATCACTTAGACTGCAAATTTCTTTCTCCATATTTTGATGGTTACTTCATGTGTGGAGTTCTAACACCAATAATGGTTAGCCCATAACCGTGTTGCTAAGCATAAGAATCACCTTTATGCTGCATTTGACTAGAATGAAAAATTCCCTCTTGATGAATTACAATAATAGTTATTTCTCTAGGTAACAAAATAAACTTATGCATCTCATTTCACATGTTAATGTCTACTCACCTAATTATTTTTGTCATTTTTGTTGTTGATACAAGCTAAAGAAGAATTACCACCCCACAAGCTAAATGCTATTTTCCATATTCCATTCATGTATTCATTATTCTTTACACTTAAACAATTATCTTATATTTTTATGCTCAAACATGTAGCATTTTTCAGGTTTCATTTTTTCTTATGCACTAAATAATTAATGGTTCGAAATCTTATACTATGGCACAAAACAATTAATGGTTAGAAATCTTACACTTTCGACCAGAGGTTTACTGTTGTTTGCACTGATTTTAGTTAGTTAAATACAACAGTTTTACGTTATATCTTTACTTATAAATCATGGTTTTATCTTTACTTATCAATCATGTTTTTTAGTTAAGTTGATTGATATTACTTTCATGCATAATTTTATTTATTACACTTTTTTTATTATGTTTAATTTATATTTTTTTCTTTGATATTCCATTTCACTGGAGACATAACACATTTTAATTTTAATATTTAATACCTCGATAAATTATTTAATGATACTTTCAAAGTATTATATACTTCTCTAAAAATATTGCTTATGCAAAAGGTCAGTCCCGGGACAACATGCAGGTCTTAACTAGTACAATATAAAAGAAATGTTGAATTGACTCTTCTCTCCTTGATTTTCGATTAGCTAGAAAATTACCACCATTGATTTAATTGAGTGATCAATACCCATCATTAAAACCAATTACCTAAAAAAATACAGAAAAAAACCAACGTAACTTTCGCATTGCCAAGCTCACAATTAAAAAAAAAAAAAATAACTCAGCAATTGCATAGGTATCCTACTTTCCCACTACCATAGGAGAAGTTACACCCTTAACTTCCACATTCCAGCCAACCCAACACCCCAAACAAATTACTTATAAAAAATCAAATTAGCAAAGGCATACAACAGGAACCTCACTTTTCCACAACCAGTGCAGTCATCTGAGGAAAAGCTGTAAATTTTGCATCTCTTTTCATAATCTGCTTCTCTCTCCATACCCATTGCACTGGTGCCTTCTTTCCATCAAACTGCACCACTAACTAACACCTACATGCCATTGAAAAGGTTAAAGTTTTATAATATCTTTTACATATGAAGCTATGGTATTTTTCATGCATAATTGGGTTCACTCTTTCTACTGTAATTCCTGATTTTGCATATACTTGACAAAGAAATCAAGAAAGAAAGGAGATGAGAATTCATACCAAGATTGCTACCTAAGTACGTTGTGGTGAATACAAGTAAACCAAATGAAAATGCAGTAAGAAGCATATTTTTCATATACATTTGGATTCACTGTTTCTAATGTAATTCCTAAAATTGCAGATACTCAGCAGAGAAATCAAGAAAGAAAGGAAGACAATGATTCATAACAAGATCGCTACCTAATTACGTTCCAGTGAGTGCAACTAACCCAAATACACATGCATTAAGAAGCCATTGCAAGTGATCATAGCAGGCCTGGCAGTATGTGGAATAAGAAGCCATTGCAAGTGATCATAGTAGGCCTGGCAGTATGTGGAATAAATTAAGCAAATGCTAAACCATGTAAACTAATGTAAAATGAATACAATAAGCAAACAAAGAATTAAAGGAGATAAAAGATCCATGAGCATCATGGAAAGGAAGGTATAGTTGGAAGAAAGAAAAAGAAAACAGGAGACTCACACAAATCAAAGTATTGAAGTTAATGAAGCTAACATTATTAGGAGAGGACTCTCTAACCATCAGAAAATAGCTAAAGAAAAGAAAGATTGCTCTCACTTGCCCATTTTGTTCTTTTTCCTATTTGTCAGTCCCCCTGACCGTTCAAGCTCCAAAGCCTTTAATCTATTTTTGTAGGCAGACGTCTTCTTGACCATCTCTATAGCCTTCAAAGGTGGATCAATAAACATACATAAGAGCAAGTTAAAGATAATGACATGGTTTTAATTTGTTTCTGCCAAAGGTGAGCAGAAGAAGAATGTAAACTTTACATGGGCACATGGTAAGACTTCAACATTTGAACATGAATATTGGGGGGGGAGGATATGGAATGAATAGCGTTATAATAATGCCATAAAAATGTAGATTCATATCATGATGTATAGACATCCAGGACACACCTCCACTGTCTCTACTTAATAACCCAATTTGTAAGGAACATCATTTAAAAATGACCTGAAGTGAGGAAAACTATGAAACTGCATAAAATGTCCTGTAGAAGCAGATTGGCCATTTGTTTTGGGGTTCTCATAACCCCTAATCTAAAAAGTTCAAGATCAGATGTGTGATTCTTAAAAACAAAAGGTATCAACCTAACTAATTTATTACTTAACATTTTTTTCAAAAATTGAACATGATCCAACTTAAAGCTAATTGAAAAGAGAAAAATCGACATAAACTAAGTAAATGTCAAACTACATGCACTAACATAAAATGAACATAATAAGCAAACAAAGAATTAAAGGAGATAATAAGCAAAGCATACACACCTGATGGGAAATAGATAAATTAATCCATAATTGCTCCTTAAAATATTGTAAACAAAATCACCAATTAAATAATCGGCAAAGAGGCAAGAGCTATAGCCTCGATTACTCTTTGTTGTTTATTACTGTATGAGGAAAAGAAGCTATCGTATTCCTTGCGCGGACATTAAAAAGCAAAAGTTTATGGACAATTAAAGCAAATTACTTTTATGCAAATTTTAAAAAATTTGCTTATATTTTTTTAAAGTTCTAATGAACTTTTAGATGTTAGATGTAGGAGTATGAAAATTATAATCGACCACTGATTTATAGAGTAATGCAACAATCAATATGTATGATTTACCCCTCATATAAATTAAATGCAACAATCAATATATGAATCACCAGAAGCACCTACTCATGTGCAACTCAAGAGTCATGTTTATCACTGAAGTGTGCACCAGGATAGCAGGTACATCAATGCTGTGTAGGTTTTGGGACACAAATTAGGGCAAGCAAAGATTAGTCATAAAATACAATAACTTCTAACAAACATTTTTCAAAAATTATACATGGTCCAACTTAAAGCTAATTGAAAAGAGAAAACGCGGAATAAATTAAGCAAATACTAAACTACGTAAACTAACATAAAATGAATACAATAAGCAAACAAAGAATTGAAGGAGATAAAAGATCCATGAGCATTAAGAAAAGGAAGTCACAGTTAGAAGAAAGAAAAAGAAAACAGGAGACTCACACAAATCAAAGTATTGAAGTTGATGAATCTATGAACTGTAAAATTAGTTTTGCAGCTAATTCAGACCACATTTGGGCTAACATTATTAGGATAGGACTCTCTACCCATCAAAAAATAGCCAAAGTAAAGAAACATGATCCTTGCAGTTTTGTCACCATAGTAGGCCTGACAGTATGTAACTATATTGTAAAAAACCTGCAATTAAAATGTATTGAAGACATTATATCAGGCATGATCTATAGTTCATCATAAAGGAACAAGACTTCTACCTAAGATATAGAGTTGTTACATTTACCATCAAAATTTTCCAAAGAGTGGTGGTATAGCAATCCAAACTAAGAAGCAAAAGAAGAATCAGTTGATAATACTACCTATGAGATGTAGGCATAAAAGAAGCCTTCTCTTGAGCTACCATTTCCTGAGACACCACTTACACAGACTATTAATATGCAACACAAGAACAGGCAAATTGCCCGTGTTGAAGCCAAGATATGCCAAGCGATCTCCATGACAAATTGGGGCAAGCAAAGATTAGTCATAAAACATACTGATGA
>JAKOGI010000639.1:330000-415000 GCA_029747015.1 Carnegiea gigantea
CTATCTTAATGCACCTGGGAGGAAACAAAAGCAAGAACCGTTGCTTCGTTGCTGTACTCGGATTGAGGTAGGTCATAAGGGGAATTAACCAAAGAAAATAATTTATTTCCCACTTTCTTTAATCTTCGTCTGCTTTAGGATGTTCTTATTGATCCTACATGATTATGTGCTTAATGCCAATCTTTGTTCACAAAATAAAAATAGGTTCATAATAAAGTGACTGCATAAATTTATTGTTTTCTTGAACATTTCAATTCTTTTAAGATGATTTGTTAATAAGTGGTCACCAAAAGTTCCCTATTTGCCACATGCATTATCAAATAAGAATAATTCATGAAAAATACCTTTTGTATGGGACCATAAAATAGAAGTTTTAGTACATTCATTTCCATTAGAAGTCACTACTAAAGTAGGAGCTCTAATAGTGGTCTTTAATATCTACTAGATCAGCTTATCCCTTCAATCTGTTCTAATGGTTCATAGCCATGGAGTCATTTCTTTAGTATCCATTCAGAAACCTTGAGAGTTTCCTATAGAAAAAAAAAACCCTTCATCTTCTCAATGTCAATTCATGTCCAACGGTTATCCCTTCGATTTAAAGGATTTGATCAAAAAAAGAAATTTGGTATTTTCTACAGAATTATATGTTTGTAAATTTCCTTCGAAAATGTAATAGCAACACTATAAAACTAAAGCACCATCCATCCTACCAAAATTTCACCACGGAACCACCAATATGATAAAGCCAATGTGATGCATCCTTTTCAAAAGAGGATGATCCGCGAGTCTAAAAGGAAAGTTGATTGAGCTTTAGCAAGCCTAAGCCATTGTCCTTCTCACACGAACTGTCACCACTGGTTTCTCCGGGCGCTATCAACATGTCATGAAAATGGCCTATAACCCTTAATTAACAGTGGCATTGAATGCCTTTATTCTTTTGTTAGACATGCAAACTCTAACTAAAGTTGTAATTCTGAGATTACTTCATGTGATTGTAAGTTAAGGTTTCGAAGAAAAAGAAAATAAAAAGGGCCCAATATGTCACAATGGAACGGGAACAATAAGAAGAAGAAGGGCTTTTATTGTCTTCCTTTAGCTTAACCCTTGTTTGCCTTTCTTCTCCTTACATATGCAATTACACTATAAGTACCAAATTGGTGCTCTTGAGATTTTAGACTGATGGTATTCTCGTATGTCCTGTGTGTTGTCATCCGATGATGACAATTACCTAACCCTTTGAGGATGAAGCAATATTTACTTGAATTCCTAGCAACTAGTATATACACACACACACACAAAAATTATGACAAAATTTCCTAAAATGTTTTAAAAAGCATTTGAAAGCTCAAATAATTCAAATAAGTTTCGAAATGGCTAGGATCCTAATTTTTGAGCAATTTCCAAGCATGAGGGCTTGAACCTGTGACCTAGAGAATGGCATAGTAGGAGCAAGACTTGTGGGTGGCACATTGCCTAATGGCTACTGCTAGCCCATAGTCATGCCGACAATACCTTATCATAATTTGCATCTTATTTCCAGTCCAGAATATGGCTAATCATAGTTGAGTCTACATTAATTTATTCCTCATCAAAATAGATTTCCAACAATATATTATAACGTCAACACTGAAAGTAATAGAAAAGTCACAAGTCTGATAGCGAGATGTGGACAGAAACCAAAACCACTTTAGTATTTGGCCAATAACTATTTTCAAACTCATAGAAAATTCATGAAACTTTGACACATTAAAAACTAGACTCATTAAGATTTAGGGAGGAAAAAAAAAGAATCACATTGATTAGACATTAGATCAGAAAATTATGACCCAAACATGCTAAGTTTACTATGTTAACAGCTTAACAGCATGAGATGGGTCACCTTCCTCTAGGCTTGCCTTGGCCTGCACTACATTATTGATGTATGTTTTGCATGAAATGCCCAATAACTATCTTAGCCACCTCTAAATTGGGACAAAATTAATTTGATTAGCAAAAGGAACTTTTATTGATTTTATTTAATTTAATTTTAATTTGATTTGATCTTTTTCTTAGTGGAATTATTTCTTAGTTACGTGCACTTCCTATCTACCTCTTATTCATTGGACTAGCCTTCATACCATCCTAACACACTTTGGAGGAAGAAAATCAAGAATCATTACTTTGTCACTCTACTCATATCAAGGTAGGTAATAAGGGAAATAAACCAAGGAGAATAAATTATTTATTGCTTTCTTTAATTGTTGTCTTCACTATCATGTTCTTATTTGATACTTGATGACTATGTGCTAAATACTTATTCTTTACTTGATGAAATAAAAATTCATTAATATGATAGTGAGCACAATAATTATTGCTTTCTTGTACACTTCCATTCTTTTAAAATGATTTGTTAATAAGTTATCTTCCAAAATATTTTTGTTGTTAGATGCCTGAAAGCGCCAACAACCTTGATGTCAGTAGCAGGGGCCCTAGGACAGGCGGCTCCTTAAGCCTCAAGCTAGCTGTTATCGTTTTAATTACCGCAAGTGCACGGCATAGCTGTAGCTAGCAACCGGCAAGTACAGGTCGAATCCACAGGAAACTTGGCTTCAACTATCAGAATTAATTAGACCACTCAAGCTAGGCAATCAAACTCATGGGTTGGAGACTAAACTAGGAGAAACGATAGCGACAAAAAAAAGTGGAATAAACATTAGAATAGAAAACACTCAAGTTGGAATTAGCAGCACAAATATGCTAGCGAATCAATTACTAGCCCTACCAAACATCTCCCAAGCATGCATCATGAATGGATAAATGGTCAATTAAGCCCATCTCCTCCCTCTCTCAAGGGTCGAAGACTAATCCTAAAACTATAGTCGCCTATTTTCATGGGACTAAGAGTCGAAGGATTACAAGATCTACAATTTCAAATCCCAATTAAAATCCTAACTATTTTCATGTTAAAACCCTAATCGTCTACTAAGGCGCACTAGGTAAAGGTTTCGTCTCTCAACGCTCCCCTAAAACCCCAAATAAAGAATGTTCTTTCGAGCATTTCATCGAGCATGTGGCGCGCATAGTAGAATTCATAATCACAAAACAATGGGGGAGCAGGGATTGGGCCAGTACAAGATTTAACTACACATATTCGGCATCAATCCTAACCTAAGTTGAAGGATTTAGCCTACAATCATGCTTAACACAACAATCGCAATATTCAATTCAATAAACATCACAACCAAACCCTAAATAATTAAGAACAAGAGGAGAGAGAACTAGAAGCAAGAACCTAGAATTAATCGAATGAATTAACAATAGAATAAACTTCAATCCAATAGCGGGATTCAAGAGTATAAAAACTTAAACCTTGAAATAAGCCTAAGAATCGCCTGGAGAAAGTTTTTGAGAGGAAAAACTAAACATAAAACTCAGGATCCCCTACAAAATAACCCCGAAGGCAAATTTAAGTGGCACGGTCGTGCCCCGAGGCACGGCATCACCGTGCTAAAATTCTGGGAAACGCCAAGGCGATCTTGCGGAACCGGCCACGTGTCATAGTCGTGCCATGTGGCATGGCCACACCGTGCCATGTGGCACGGTCGCGTCACGTGGCGCGGTCAGGCCGTGCCATGTGGTGGCCGGCTTGGCTTGGTCGGGTCTTCGTGGTTCGGCCCTGTCACGTGTATTCGATTTCCCGGGACTTCCGTGCAACGCTTGTTCGCAGCTTTTCTCGCTTTCTTGGCACTCCTTTCTGCTAAATATTGTTCATCTTTCCGTTTCTTCAATAAAGTTCCTGAAAATATCGAAAGATGCTGTATGAGTAAAAAGTATGCAAAAGGAGGCCGATTTAATCCTTCCTTAACACAATTAAACGTGAAAACGGGGGAGGAAATGGGTCAAATAGGGGCTAAAAATGGGACAAAATAGAGGTTCATCACGCCCCCATGCTTATCTCTTACTTGTCCCCAAGCAAGACTACACTATGAAAGATCAGGTAGGATGGTGGACCTCTAAACACACCCTCTTCAAGAAAAAGAATGGTGGATCGATGAGTCAGACTAATCATGCATTGAAGGTGGTCGAGTCAAGATGTGCAAGATAATCTCAATAAGAACGTATTGCAATGTCATCCGTGAATCACCTTGCCTAATTAAACACACCACACACCCCAATATTGAAACACATAGTAGGACATAACCTTCCTCAACAAATGGTGAGTAAGCAAGACTGGTATGACCTCACTTTAGGGCAAAGTGGAACACTCCTCTCAATGTGTTTGAAATATGTAATAAGGGCACGCTCAATACTCCAACCAATTAGGCAAATTACCAAATGCTTGGTAACGTTCTCTATTCTCCACCGCAGAAATGCAATATGTAATGTGTCAATTATGAGGGCTTACGATAAGAATGTAATGGGGCTAAGGTCAAGGGTGCGAAGTGGAGAAATTTAGGAAAAGTGGAGCTATTAGCCAAAGACTAGGGAGCAAGAACACTTCCACAATCAACACTAAGATTACAACCTCACACACGCTTGCGAATCGAGCAAAAAATCTCATAAAAACCTCTAAAGAGGAACCAAACAAGCTTATTACAAAAGCTTCCACGCGACCCATTTTATTTGCAACTTCTCTTTTTTTTTCTCTTCTTCTTTTTTTTTGGGGGGGGGAAGGAGCAAAAAGGATGCACATTGGATAGCGTTGGAAGTACAAGAAAAATCAATTCGCAATTTTCACGAAAACAAGCCACTAGTATTACCCGTAGTGAATAATCAAATGCCCCAAATTGCCCAATTACATTGTGGAAGTGTCGCCCCACTAGACCTTGACAAGGGTGAAGGAAATATGCACAGGTCAAGTGTGTAATTGATATAGTGCAACAACAACAACAGGAGGAAAGGCACAAAGGGCTACTAAAGGGTAATCATGCAACAACGGGTGGCTTTCTGGCTAATGTGGCTACGTGAACAAAAATTGCCTCAATCATGTCAACAAATGCAATTGCTAAATGCAATTTTAAGGAGAACAAGATCAAGTTCTAGAGATGCATCATGGAGGAGTCACACATGAAAGGAAGTAGAGACTATATGTAATGAATAGTCATTAGGCTCAAGAATCTCATAGGTAAACCTACCACAGTCAAGTGACTTACTCCAAGGTATGTCCCATTCATCAAGGTCAATCAAGTCAAACCACATGAATCTTAGGGGTAGTTAGCATGCAACACAGGGCCAAAAAACTACGGATGATAAAGACAAACACAATTTGCACAAAGACTCACACCAAGACAAGTCACGCCTCAACACACAACCCAACATGATCAATCAGTCATCATCCCTTTCAATCTCATCATAAGAGGGGTTTTCACAGATATATTTTTTTTCCAAAGTAATAAAGCTAACTAAGAAAGCAATAAAGATATAAAGGATAATGAAGAGAAGGGTGAGAGATGGTACCTGGAAAGCTTACAAATGCCCAACTCGATCACTTCTCCTATTGTGGTGCAAATTCTAATCCTATATGCTCTAAAGTACATGCTCTAGATGAATAAAAAGGTAAAACAACCAAGTGAAACTATATGAGGTCCTATCTATATGATGTGAATGCAAGTGATGTCAATCGCCCTGACCCCACAATTTTACCCAAAGAGCGACAAGCTCACCCCCCCATGCTTGAGATGTTCATTGTCCGCAATGAAAGGAACGCAGAAAAAAGGACAAGGGAGGGGCCGTTGGGAAGAGGGGGGAGTGACACACGGTTTTTTTTTTTGGGGGGGGACAGGGAAAGAAAGAATTACCTTGAGTTGCCTCCTAAGAAGCGCTTGTTTTAGGTCCTAAGCTTGACCCTTACCTCAGGAGGATGACGTAGGCGAGATGGAGGGAGGTGGGGCAGGTGAAGTGGCGAATGGCAGTGCAGCCAACACCTCCCCATGGCAGAAGGCGGGTATCAGCGTCGCCCAAGGAGGCCCGCCAATAGCAGCAGTAGGTGATGGAGGTGGGGAGGCAGGACAGGCTGCCGCAGATGGGACCTGCCACCCCAATCAATGACCGCCACTCCTGGAGTAGGTGGAAAAGGAGAGGGAGTGGGGGCGGAAGGTGTGGAGTGGGCACCAGGTGTGGGAGGTGGTGTGGGTGGAGGGAAGTGGAAATCCACGCACTCGCCACAAACGGTGAAGGACATGGTGCCCGTCTGCACGTCAATCACCGCCCTTGCAGTCGCAAGGAATAGGCGACCTAAGATGAGTGGGGCAGGGAAATCCTCGTCCATGTCGAGGACGATAAAATCACATGGGACCAGGAACTGACCCACCTGGGCAGGGACATCCTCCAGAATGCCCACAGGCCATCGAGTAGAGCAGTCGGCAAGCTGAATGACAATGCTGGTGGGTGTAGGGTTCCGCAGTTAAAGTTTCTGGCAGAGAGAGAGCGGCATGATGCTCACACTGGCGCCCAAATCACAAAGGGCTCTCTCAATCTGCGTATCCCCTATGCAGCATGGGATACAGGAACTGCCAGGATCTTGCAGTTTTAATGGCGACCACTTCAATAGAAGTGCGCTGCAGGATACGATGATGAGGGCCACTGGGACGTCCCTTGGATCCCCCTTCTTGGACAGGAGCTCACGTAGAAATTTAAATTGTGCAGGGGCATTCTTGAGAGCATCCAAAAAGGGGCTACTGGCATAGATTCGGCATAAGATCTCTAGAAAGCGCGCGAATCTAGGTTCAAACTGACATAGCTTAAACCATGGCAACCACTGAGGGTAAGGCACTGGCGGCTGATAAGAACGAGTGGGAGGTGTAGGGGTGGCCTCCTCACTAGAACTCATACTCTCCTCCTTCTTCTTTTGCCCCGCGGTTCCTGTAGAGTCAGGAACAGGAATTACCTCCTAGAGAACCATCACTGGGCTCTCTGCTGACCCCTCTTCCATCGTGGAGATGGCATTGACATGGCAGCAGGGGTTGACTTCGGTCTGGCCTGGAAGTTGCCCTTGAGGTCGAGACAGGTGGTTCACCTATTGGGCAATCTGAGCAATCTGTGTGTCCATTGTTTTCTGATGGGCGGCCATAGCATCTACCCTGGAGGTCAGTAGATGGATGGACTCATTAAGAGTCTCGTTGGTCGTAGTCTGGGTCGCTATGAAGCGCTCCATAAGACTCTCCAGGTGAGATGTAGGTTCAGGAGGTGGAGAGGGTAGAGTGTAGGGAGCTCGGTTGTGGAAACCTGGTGGTTGCATGGACTTTTGGGGATAGGGATTGGGATTTTTGTAGAGGGGGTTCGGGTGACTCTTCCAACCCTGGCTGTAGGAGGTGGGATGGGGGTTATTTTGAGGAGGTGAGGTGTAAGTATGGTAGGCGTTGACGTGTTCAATGCTGGAGGGAGCATTGTAACACTCAACGAAGGTGTGGCCCTGTACACCACATGCCTCACAAATGGCATAGGTCCCCATGGACGGCCCCACAGAAGTGGCTGATGAGGTAGTCACTTTCTCTAGTCGCTGTGCGAGGGCGTCCATCCTGCTCACTAGGAGCGTCACAGCGTCCACCGCGTGCTTGCCACCACCTCTCTTAGGGGTGACACTCTCACTTGCCCAGTGGTAGTTGTTGGAAGCCATCTCTTCCAACAACGCCTTTGCAGCCTCGATAGATTTACCCATTAGAGCTCCCCCTACTGTGGCATCGACTGAGATTTTCACTGACCGCTCCAATCCATTGTAGAATGTCTGGATTATGAGCCAGTCAGGAACTCCATGGTGCGGGCACTGCCGCTGAAGGTCCTTGAACCTCTCCCATGCTCCGTAAAGGGACTCACCATCCTGCTGGGTGAAGGAGGTGATGTCCGTCCTCAACTTGGCAGTCTTGCCAGGTGGGAAGTACTTGCTGAGGAACACCTTGGAGAGTACTTCCCAAGTGGTGAACGAGTTGGGCTCCTCGTTCTGCAGCCAGTCGCTGGCTCTATCCCGTAGTGAGAAGGGAAAGAGTCGCAGGCGGATTGCGTCGGTGGACACCCCGTTCAGCTTGATGGTGTCACACTTCGCAAGGAATCTGCGAAGGTGCACGTTAGGGTTTTCCGAGGGGTGCCTGCTGAATTGCTCCCTCTCCACAAAAGTAATGAGTGCGGGGCTGAGCTCGAAATTGTTAGCCTCGATAGCGGGGCTAACGATGGAGGAAGTTATGCCCGATGCTTGGGGGAGGGCATAATCTCGCAAAACTCTTTCACCTTGCCCAGCCATCAGAACTTGTGCTTGTTGCCACTTCCTTGCACCGCTTTGCCTTCGAACTGTGGCTTCAATCTCTAGGTCAAAAGGAACGAGTGGTTGATCCTTTTGGCTTCGCCTACGCATACAAAGCCAACACTACCACGGCGTAACAAGTTTCAAGCACAAGAGGGAGGGGGAAACAAGAAGGGACAAAAAGGGAAAGAAAAAGCCTAGTCTAGAACATGCTAATCGATTCTAATATTGAAAGGCGCAAGTTCCCCGGCAACGGCGCCAAAAACTTGTTATTGTTTTAATTACCGCAAGTGCACGGCGTAGCTGTATCTAGCAACCGGCAAGTACGGGTCGAATCCACAGGGAACTTGGCTTCAACTATCAGAATTAATTAGACCACTCAAGCTAGGCAATCAAACTCGTGGGTTGGAGACTAAACTAGGAGAAACGATAGCGACAAAAAAAAAGTGGAATAAACATTAGAATAGAAAACACTCAGGTTGGAATTAACAGCACAAATATGCTAGCGAATCAATTACTAGCCCTATCAAACATCTCCCAGGCATGCATCACGAATGGATAAATTGTCAATTAAGCCCATCTCCTCCCTCTCTCAAGGGCCGAAGACTAATCCTAAAACTATAGTCGCCTATTTTCATGGGACTAAGAGTCGAAGGATTACAAGATCTACAATTCCAAATCTCAATTAGAATCCTAACTATTTTCATGTTAAAACCCTAATCGTCTACTAAGGTGCACTAGGTAAAGGTTTCGTCTCTCAACGCTCCCCTAAAACCCCAAATAAAAAGGATGAATGTTCTTTCGAGCATTTTATCGAGCATGTGGCGTGCATGGTAGAATTCATAATCACAAAACAATAGGGGAGCAGGGATTGGGCCAGTAGAAGATTCAACTACACATATTCGGCGTCAATCCCAACCTAAGTTGAAGGATTTAGCCTACAATCATTTTTAACACAACAATCGCAATATTCAATTCAATAAACATCACAACCAAACCCTAAATAATTAAGAACAAGAGGAGAGAGAACTAGAAGCAAGAACTTGGAATTAATCGAATGAATTAACAATAGTGTTAGAATGTATAAAGTTTTGATGATAACAAATCCAAGTGTTGTTGTTGTTGTTCCAAACAGGCTTTACCAACAGGGTCTTACTGCTATTCTTCAATATATTAAAACTGCTTGCCTAATGGTTTATCAAGAACAGGTACTCAAGTCAGCGATGTAAGAACAACCATGAGGAACAGGCTCTGTAAGGTGTTTTGAAGCATATCCTGTGAAGTGTTTGAAACATAAGATATAAGTGCAGCTATGACAAACAGGTTCTGTGAAGTGTTTGCAGCAAAGTCGTTCTACAAGATGACTAGTGGTTACAACAAGATGTCTTGATCTGATTTGGTTTTATATTTTTAGACTCTTGTTAATATGCCAATTAGAAAGTTTTAATTTACCACTCACTGGAAACGGTTTTGCTTTTCGGAAAATATTTCGGATCACCCTTCAGAACAACCCTGGAAACAGGGCGATCAGGGTGTTTCCAGAATAAGCTGCGAAAAACTGCTTTGCACGATTTTTATCTTTTGGATTTTGAGCAACTTCTTCAAAGATTTGCAAGAAAGATTTTTTTATGGAGTATTTTATTCTTTACCCTAAAAAATGGTTATCAAAAATCTTAAGGGATTTGCAAAATCTTTTTGAATAAAAAGAATATCCAATTTTTGGCAAGTGGATAAGGTAGTTAAGAAAAACATGGGCTAGCTGCTAAAGAACACCGCCTTATGCACACGGTTCAGGAAGTGTTTTTCAGCTCATGTCACCTTACCCCTTATAGCTAAAGGATTCTATTTTCTCTAGGATTTTAGTTTCCAAAAATTTTAGAAATAGTTTTTCCATCCCTTGTGGGTAAAGGATTCTATATTCTTCAGATTTTTTAGTTTCCAAAAATTTGATGAATTGTTTTCCAAGCACTATAAAAGGCGGCTTCTTACAATCTTGGAGACATCGGTTTTCAAAGAGAAAAAAATCTGAGTTCATGAGCTAAAACGTTTGAAAAGAAAACCGAGCCTTGTGAGTGAATTAATTGAGCTTTCAAAGTTGGCATACTAGGACTTCATTGTACCCTATATTAGCTTAGTTGAGAAGCATTGTAATAGGGTGTTTTTTCTTTACATTCTTCTTTCACAAGAGTGAGTAGAGTGTGTGTCCAAATCAAGGGGATTTTGGACGTGGGGTAACTTGTCTTAGGGAAGACAGGTTACGTGTGTTACAAGTTGTAACAAGGTGTGTTACTATTGTAACGTGATTAGCCCGTTTAGTGAAGTGTTTAAATCCTACACGAGGTAGGTCGTGGTTTTTAACCTCAGTTGGGCTAGAGGTGTTTTCCACGTAAAAATCCTGTGTCCATTATTTCCGCATTCAATTTTGTTGGATTTTCGCTTCTGCTTATCTCAGAAACAACTTGTGCGAACAGGGTCTAAGACTGTTTGTCAGCAACTTGCGAAAATCAAACACCACAATTCACCCCCCCTCTTGTGGTTGTGTACTCTCTAATTTAACAAGTGGTATCAGAGCGGGTTCTCTTTTGAAAAGCTAACACCTTTGAGAGATCCTTGAAGATGAGTACTCCACAAGGCATGCTTGAAGGTCATTCCATAACTCGTCCACCATACTTTAATGGCCAACACTATAGTTGGTGGAAGAATAGGATGGAAAACTACATCCAAGTTGAGGACTATGAGTTGTGGATGCTCATCAAGCATGGACCACTCATCCCTAAGAAAACAATTGAAGATGGAAAGTCAATCCCCAAGGAGCCTAAGGAGTTCAATGCTGAAGATTACAAGATGATGGAGGAGAATGCCAAGGCCAAGAAACTCCTATATTTTGGCCTAGGTCCTTATGAATATACTCGCATATCTGAATGTGAGTCGGCCAAAGAAATCTGTGATGCTTTGCAAGTAGCTCACGAAGGGACCAATCAAGTAAAGCAATCCCGGATTGAATTGCTTATGAGAAAGTATGAGCTGTTCGAGATGGGTGATCGGGAAAGTGTGATGGACATGTACACTCGCTTCACTCACATAACGAATGAGTTGAAATCCTTGGGAAAATCCTTCACCACCGAAGAATTGGTAAGGAAGATCCTAAGAATTTTACCTCATTCTTGGGAAGCAAAAGTAACGGCCATCCAAGAAGCTAAGGACATGAACAAGATCACCCTAGATGAGCTGATTGGAAACCTCCAAACATATGAACTTAGGAAATATTCTCAACAGAAAGATGAGACAAAGAGAGAACGAGGTCTTGCACTAAAGGCCTTAGAAGATGATTCTGATTCTGAGGAGGAGGAGATTGCCATGATGACTCAAAAATTTAAGAAGTTCTTCAAGAAAGTCAAAGAAAACATCAAAAGGAAGGACTTCGGCAAAGCCAGGAACACCCCTCGGGAACAGTTCACTGGGTGTTTCAAGTGTGGTAAGCTGGACCACATTGTGAGAAACTGCCCACTGCACAAGGAAGAACAAGAACCCGAACACCCCAGAAAACAGGGGAGGAAACAGGGTGTAAGCAGCTCAGCGAAAAGGTTCTCAAAAGCTATGCTCGCGGCCTGGGGAGATTCAAGTGAGGATGAGGAAGGGTCTGAAGCTGGGGAAGCTGATGTAGCACTCATGGCAAGGAGTGACACTGATTCAGATGATGGGTCAACGGATAGTCTGACTCAACTTAAGAACAAGGTACGTGGTCTAAATAAATCAATTCTTGAGAAATTAGTGTACAATATAATGGATATATGTGCTGAATTAAAAGGGGATGTTCAAGATTTAGAACTTGAAAATGAAACCCTTAAATTAGAAAAGCTTGAAGTTGACAAAGAGACTCTTGCCTTGCATGAAAACATCAATGTGCTTAAAGAAACTCTACTCATGAAAGAAGAGACTTGTTCCACTAAACTGACTGAGGTAGAAAAAAAATCTCTTGACTTAAAAGGTAAGGTCGAGTCTTTGCTGGAAGAAAACAAAAACTTGCTTGAAAAAATAAAACACTTAGAATCAGACCTTGCCACAAATAAGCTCTGGAACAGGTCCTCAAGGGCGTTGGAATGGTTAAATACTCATCATAGTTAAAATAGAAGAGGACTAGGTTTTGTGCCTAAGATGACCTACCCAGTGAATAACAAATATGTGGGATTACCTGAAAATATTGTTTGTTTTCATTGTGGTAAAACGGGGCATTATCGATATGCTTGTCCTATAAGAAAGTATGCCATTAAAAAGAACTCAGTGCATGTAAAACAAATGTGGGTTAGGAAAGATGAGATTTACACGTCTAAAGGAATGGGACCCAAGTGGATCTGGGTTCCCAAAACTAACCCTTGATTTGTTTTGCAGGCTGAAGTGAGAGAGAACAACCCAGCAAGCAGTGCAGAAAAAAGTCTAGGGAACAGGTAGCTGTGGTATGTTGACAGTGGGTGTTCGAGGCATATGACTGGTGAAAAATCAAATTTTCTCTCACTTACAGCATCAGAAGGAGGGATTGTGGCATTTGGAAACGGCAAATCTGGGACAATTGTGGGCATAGGTAAGATAGGTGAGTCACTCTCCCATTCAATTGACAATGTTTATTTTGTGGATGGTTTAAAACACAACTTGCTAAGTGTGTCCCAACTGTGTGACAAAGACAACCTAGTAGTGTTCTCTCCAACACGTTGCTTGGTTGTAAACATGAACACAGGAGATGTTGTGTTGAGGGGGAAGCGACACAAAAATGTTTATAAAGTGTGTATTTCTACTCTTCCCCAAAATAATTTGACTTGTTTGAGTGCCTTAAAAGATGATGTTATGCTTTGGCACAAAAGACTAGGTCATGCAAGCCACTCTCTTTTGAACAAACTTGTAACCAAAGATTTAGTAGTTGGCTTACCTTCCATCAAATTCAATGATGACAAGGTATGTGATGCATGTGCCAAAGGCAAACAAGTCAAAAATTCATTTAAGTCTAAAAAGTGTGTAAGCACTACTCGACCTCTTGAATTAATACATATGGATCTATGTGGTCCAATGAGGATCATGAGCCGAGGTGGCAAGAGGTATGTGCTTGTGATAGTGGATGACTACTCTCGTTTCACTTGGACTTTGTTTTTAGCTTCTAAAGATGAAACCTTTGAAAAATTTCTTGCTTTCATTAAAAAGACTGCAAAGAGGGTGGGACACTCTTTGGTATGCATAAGGTCTGACCATGGTACAGAATTTGAAAATTCGAGCTTTATTAACTATTGTAATGAGCATGGTGTTGATTACAATTTTTCAGCTCCAAGAACACCCCAACAGAACGGGGTGGTAGAGCGCAAAAATCGTACTCTAGAGGACATGACTAGAACAATGCTTGTTGCTAGTGGTCTTCCTAGAAATTTTTGGGCTGAAGCTTTAAACACATCATGTTACATTATAAATAGATGCATGATTAGACCTGTTCTTAACAAAGCCCCTTATGAGATCCTCAAAGGAAGAAAACCAAATATTTTGCATTTGAGAGTTTTTGGGTGTAAATGTTTTGTGCATAATAATGGAAAGGATGCCTTAGGGAAATTTGATCCAAGGAGTGACGAGGCAATATTCCTCGGTTACTCCTCACATAGTAAGGCATACAAAGTGTTTAATAAGAGAACCTTGTGTGTTGAAGAAAGTGTGCATGTGCTTTTTGATGAAACTAACTCTCTAAGTGAGAATGATGCACAGGAGGAAGACCTCGAACTAGGTCTTGTTAAAAGAGACATGCTGCTTCAAGATGAACCAGGTAAGGATCAACCTGAGAGATCAAGGCCTGAAGCTGTTCTTCAGGAAGGTAGGCAGGGTGTGAACCAAACAGGGGGAAACAGGGTGGAACCCTGTTCGGGACAACATCAGCCGAACCCTTCTGAGATAATTTCAGGAACAGGCTCCCAAACAGGCTTGGGAACAGGACCTGAACTTATTTCGCCAAGTATTCCAGCTAGGATGGAGAGCATATCTGTGAACCCACTTTCACCACGATCATGGAAATACCAAAGTTCACATCCTCTTGATCAAATTTTGTCTGATATTAATGCAGGAGTTCAAACTAGATCTAGGCTTAAAAATTTCTGTGCTTTATATGCTTTTCTCTCAAAAATTGAGCCTAAGAATATTAATGAAGCTCTTGCAGATTCAGATTGGGTCACAGCCATGCAAGAAGAACTCCATCAGTTCGAAAGAAACAAGGTATGGCACCTTGTGCCATGGCCAGAGGATAGAACAATCATTGGAACCAAGTGGGTGTTCCGTAACAAGCTAGATGAGTGCGGAACAGTCACTAGGAACAAGGGCCCGGCTGGTGGTTCAAGGCTACAACCAAGAAGAGGGAATTGATTATGAAGAGACTATTGCACCTATTGCAAGGATGGAAGCCATTCGAATCTTGATAGCTTTTGCAGCCCACATGGAGATCAAGTTATATCAAATGGATGTTAAAAGTGCGTTTCTAAATGGGTACCTTAAAGAGGAAGTGTATGTCAAACAACCCCCCGGTTTTGAAAGTGATGAATTTCCTAACCATGTTTTCAAACTTGACAAGGCACTTTATGGTTTAAAACAAGCTCCTAGAGCTTGGTATGAGCGGTTGTCAAGCTTTTTATTGGAAAATAATTTTGCAAGAGGCAAGGTAGACAATACCTTGTTTCTAAAATCTAAGGGGGAACATTTGTTGATTGTCCAAGTATATGTTGATGGCATCATATTTGGTGCAACTCATCATGAATTGTGCAATGAATTTTCAAAAATGATGAGGAGTGAGTTTGAAATGAGCATGATGGGTGAGCTTAATTTCTTTTTAGGCTTGCAAATCAAGCAAACTTCAAACGGCACCATGATCCATCAACAAAAGTATATTAAGGAATTACTTAAGCGTTTTGGGATGGAGTTAGCCAAGCCCATTGATACTCCCATCTCTCCTTCAACTAGGTTGGTAATGGATGATGGTAGTCCCTCAGTTGAGGAGAAATCCTATAGGGGCATGATAGGGTCACTCTTATATCTAACTGCTAGTAGACCTGACATTGTTTTTAGTGTTAGTCTATGTGCACGTTTTCAGTCAAACCCTAAAGAAACTCATCGAAAGGCTGTTAAAAGGATTTTTGGGTACTTAAGACATACACCTGATCTAGCCTTATAGTATCCTAAAGGTTGCAACTTTGATCTTGTTGGGTATGCTGATGCTGATTACGCAGGTTTCTTGGTTGATAGGAAAAGCACCTCAGGTATGGCTCACTTTCTTGGACCTTGTTTGGTATCTTGGGCAACCAAGAAACAACTCTCTGTTGCCTTGTCCACAGCAGAAGCTGAGTATGTGGCAGCTGCATCTTGTTGTGCTCAGTTATTATGGATAAGACAACAACTCAAGGACTTTTGTGTTGACATAGGATGCATTCCTATTTATTGTGACAATACAAGTGCAATTAACATTGCCAAAAATCCATGTCAACACAAAAGAACAAAACATATTGACATTCGTCATCATTTCTTGAGAGACAATGTTGAAAAGGGAGTGATCTCAATGAATTTTTGTGCCACTGAAAATCAAATTGCTGATATATTCACAAAGGCATTGAGTAGAGAACAATTTGAAAGGAATAGACTCGAACTAGGCTTAATTAGAACAACCTGACCAACCTGTTCTCTCTCCCTGTTTGCAAAATTTAAAAGTGACGGGTACAACATGTTAAATTTTTGTTTGCAATCAACTTGTGTGCTATGTTTAGCATATGTGAGGTTTGCAACTTGCTGACACTCGTTGAGGTCTAATGAGATTGCCCTTATTGTCCAATGTTACCGAGCAAGTAACCTCAAGAACAAGCATCAGAAACAGGTACGCCTCTTGTTTGTCAAATGTGTGCAACAAATTGAAAACTGCTAATCTCTTCCCGAGGCGTGCGCAATAAATGCTAAAGTCCGTTGCAAAAACGGGCAAAATCTTTTAAAGATTTCGCACGTCTCTCTCTCCCTTTAAAGCTCTTGCTCAATCTCTCACCTCCACCGAAACTCTCTTGCTTTGAAACTCTGTTCAAGAAACCCTAATCTCTCTCCTTCCTCTGAAAAATGGCGTTCCCCATTAGCTTCGAGAGCTCCTCGACCTTGACCCAGGGCAACCAGACACAGGGCACAGCCTTGCAAACAGCCACAGCCCTGTTTGCACCTACACAATTTCTGACGGCCCTCATGGAAGGTAAAAATACTGAACCTCCTCGACCCATTGCCTATAAACCTTTTGGGTTTTTGAAAAGTATCGACCTTAGAACAGTGAATTTGAAATTGGAAGACATCCCGTACAAATTTGGGTGGGAATTGATTTTGTTTGGTGAAACGGGCGCATGTCAACCCCAAGAACTTGTCGGGGCATCTGAAAGAGAAATTGGGGGTTTAGATGAACTCTTTCTGTTGGACCATGGATTAGATGACATCAATTCGTTTGGGCTATTTCCTGAGTAGGAAACAGGGTCAGAAACAGGGCCTGAAGTTTTTAGGGATGACCTAGGGGAGGATTTGTCAAAAGAAGAAGGGGGAAGCAGTGGTCAAATGGAGGAGTCTCCTGTTAAGCCTGCACAAGCCACACCGGTAACACAAACCGGTGAGAAACGCAAAAGGTACAAAATTGTGGCTAGGCGTGCTAGAGTACCAAGAACACGACCACCATCAAGGCCTAAAAGCGGCCAGACTGAAGCGCCCTCAAAAAGTGAACCCCCTGTCAAACCAAAACCACAAATCCCCTCTTCGGCCAAACCCACAAACAGACCCACAAGAAAATCAGCCCGAATAGCTTTTCACTCCACTCCTCATCCTGCCAAACAGTCAGCCCCTGTTATTGAGGAGATTGATTCCTCCTCTGAGCCTTCATCAGATAGCAACACTGAGAACACTGCCTTCAAACAGGGCACGCCCGTGTTCTCGGAGTCCTCAGAGGATAAGCCTCTTCCTATACCAAAACCATCACCCCTCAAAACTCCCAAGAGAAAAGCCTCCCTCAAACATGCCTCCACCCAAGACCCTCCTACTGAGCCCCAACCTAAACGAGCCAAGAAATCTACCCCGTCTGCAATCTCAGCCAAACTGACCCAATTGATTCAGAGACAGGTTGTCAGGAGCAAAATTATAAAGGTCAAGTATTTAGAAGAACAGGGTTTGGGGGTGTTTCTGCACAAGCTGCGTGCACAGGGGTGGTATGAGTTGTTTACAAACACCCAGCTGGGGTGTTCTGTACATGAGTTGGCAGAGTTCTATGCCAACTGCACTGTCACCGAAGGAGTGGTGACAAGTATTGTTAATGGGAAGCAGCTTCGCTTTGATGCGAAGATATTAGGGGACATTCTGGGGATTCCCTCCACAGGCTTTGATATATATGTGAGGGAAGACAAGACTATTCTAGGGACAGCCAGGCTGCTGGAACTCGCCCAGAAATTTAGCCAGCAACCAAGCCTGCAAACACCCAAGTCTGTGAAGAAAGGGGACATGACATCGCTCCATCAATTGCTATTTTGGTTTATCATCAAGAATGTCATCCCCAGAGGCCAGGGTCGAAATCTTGCTGATGCCATGGATCAGTGTTTGATGGATCTGATGGACACGGAAGTGCAAATTAACCTTCCTGTCATCATGATTCGACATATTGCAAGAATTGCAAACACCACTAGGGAACATGATCTGGGATACGGCTTCTTTCTGAGTAGTGTGTTTGAGCACTTTGGGGTGACACTGCAGAAGAAGGTGGGCGCTCAGCTCATTGATGAGATCGGGAGTAATACCCTTATGGGGTGTGGGTATGCTTTGATTGAAGGGTCTGCCTCAGAACAGGGGACCAGAACACCCCGTCCTCCTGTTCCTGGCAGTTCCTCAACCAAGCTTGAGGCTGCTTTGGAAGAAAACTCTCACCTCAGTACTGAGCTTAACGCTGTAAAGGCTGCCCTGGACGAGGAAAAAGCTCTAAATGCAAAACGCCATGCAGATCTCCTCGCCCTTCTCTCTTCACTTTCAGTAAAATTTTCTCCTTCTGCTCCTTGAACACCCCTCATGAGCTGTTCCCATCTGTTGTTCTCATAGCCTGTTCTCACTTCTCTTGGTGAATCAGTTTGTACTCTGTTGCACTCTTTTGATGAATGACAGGATATCTTGTTTTTTGATTGGCTTTGCCTTGCTTGCTTTCTGTTGTGAATTGCTTGTGTGTGACTAGGATGGCCAATCTCATTACCGTACCAAAACACTTGAGTGTATCGCCTGTTGACTTTCCTCCATTACCCAAGTGGTGGTGATAGCAAACACCCTCTGTTTGACTGTTCGCCCCTACTTTTTAATGATGCCAAAAGGGGGAAGATAGGTTGACCAATATTGTTTTAGTTCTGCCATGGACGAGTTAATTTTCTTACAATCTTTTCGATACTAACTGCTTCATGTGAATTTGAATAATTGGTACAAATCACTTAAATTGCCCTTGAAAGTCAATATGGTCACTTGGTTTGTCATCATCAAAAAGGGGGAATTTGTTAGAATGTATAAAGTTTTGATGATAACAAATCCAAGTGTTGTTGTTGTTGTTCCAAACAGGCTTTACCAACAGGATCTTACTGCTGTTCTTCAATATATTAAAACTGCTTGACTAATGGTTTATCAAGAACAGGTACTCAAGTCAGCGATGTAAGAACAACCATGAGGAACAGGCTCTGTAAGGTGTTTTGAAGCATATCCTGTGAAGTGTTTGAAACATAAGATATAAGTGCAGCTGTGACAAACAGGTTCTGTGAAGTGCTTGCAGCAAAGTCGTTCTACAAGATGACTAGTGGTTACAACAAGATGTCTTGATCTGATTTGGTTTTATATTTTTAGACTCTTGTTAATATGCCAATTAGAAATTTTAATTTACCACTCACTGGAAACGGTTTTGCTTTTCGGAAAATATTTCGGATCACCCTTCAGAACAACCCTGGAAACAGGGCGATCAGGGTATTTCCAGAATAAGCTGCGAAAAAACTGCTTTGCACGATTTTTATCTTTTGGATTTTGAGCAGCTTCTTCAAAGATTTGCAAGAAAGATTTTTTTATAGAGTATTTTATTCTTTACCCTCAAAAACGGTTATTAAAAATCTTAAGGGATTTGCAAAATCTTTTTGAATAAAAAGAATATCCAATTTTTGGCAAGTGGATAAGATAGTTGAGAAAAACATGGGCTAGCTGCTAAAGAACACCGCCTTATGCACGCGGTTCAGGAAGTGTTTTCAGCTCATGTCACCTTACCCCTTATAGCTAAAGGATTCTATTTTCTCTAGGATTTTAGTTTCCAAAAATTTCAGAAATAGTTTTTCCATCCCTTGTGGGTAAAGAATTCTATATTCTTCAGATTTTTTAGTTTCCAAAAATTTGATGAATTGTTTTCCAAGCACTATAAAAGGCGGCTTCTTACAATCTTGGAGACATCGGTTTTCAAAGAGAAAAAATCTGAGTTCATGAGCTAAAACGTTTGAAAAGAAAACCGAGCCTTGTGAGTGAATTAATTGAGCTTTCAAAGTTGGCATACTAGGACTTCATTGTACCCTATATTAGCTTAGTTGAGAAGCATTGTAATAGGGTGTTTTTTCTTTACATTCTTCTTTCACAAGAGTGAGTAGAGTGTGTGTCCAAATCAAGGGGATTTTGGACGTGGGGTAACTTGTCTTAGGGAAGACAGGTTACGTGTGTTACAAGTTGTAACAAGGTGTGTTACTATTGTAATATGATTAGCCCGTTTAGTGAAGTGTTTAAATCCTACACAAGGTAGGTCGTGGTTTTTAACCTCAGTTGGGCTAGAGGTGTTTTCCACGTAAAAATCCTGTGTCCATTATTTCCGCATTCAATTTTGTTGGATTTTCGCTTCTGCTTATCTCAGAAACAACCTGTGCGAACAGGGTCTAAGACTGTTTGTTAGCAACTTGCGAAAATCGGACACCACAATTCACCCCCCTCTTGAGGTTGTGTAGTCTTTAATTTAACAAATAGAATAAACTTCAATCCAATAGCGTGATTCAAGAGTATAAAAACTTAAACCTTGAAATAGACCTAAGAATCGCCTGGAGAAAGTTTTTGAGAGGAGAAACTAAACATAAAACTCAGGATCCCCCACAAATAACCTCGAAGGCAAATTTAAGTCGCGTCGCGGAAGGAGGGTGGCATGGTCGTGCCCCGAGGCACGGCATCACTGTGCCAAAATTCTGGGAAACGCCAAGGCGATCTTGCGGAACGGGCCACGTGGGGCCACGTGGCACGGCCATACCGTGCCAGGTGGCACGGTCGTGCCACGTAGCACGGTCAGGTCGTGCCATGTGGTGGCCGGCTTGGCTTGGTCGGGTCTTCGTAGTTCAGCCCTGTCGCGTGTATTCGATTTCCCGGGACTTCCGTGCGATGCTTTTTCACAGCTTTTCTCGCCTTGTTGGCACTCCTTTCTGCTAAATATTGTTTATCTTTCCGTTTCTTCAATAAAGTTTCTGAAAATATCGAAAGATGCTGTATGAGTAAAAAGTATGCAAAAGGAGGCCGATTTAACCCTTCCTTAACACAATTAAACTTGAAAACGGGGGAGGAAATGGGTCAAATAGGGGCTAAAAATGGGACAAAATAGAGGTTCATCACTAGCTCCTTTCGAGGGGGTGCATCAAATTAGCTTTCTCTCAGTGGTGATTACAAGGTAAAAAGTGGTAGGATGGAATTGTGCCTTGAGTCACTAGTGCAGTTTTAAAGAAAATGTATAAACTTGTAATTTTATATAAAGTACATATTTCCTTTTTTAAACCAATTCCTTTATACTGAAGGAATAACTGAGAGATGTAGAATTTGACTTTTATGAAGAAGAAGGGGTTTTATATAGCATTAAAATTCTTGAGATTCCCAAATGGGGACTAAAGAGATTATACCATGGCTATAAACATAAGAATGGATTTAGAAATGAAGGTACATTTTAATGGAAAGTGCAAACCAGTGAAACCACCATTAGATCGTCAACTTCAATGGTAGCCTTTAGTAGAAATAAACATCTTGGAATTTTTATTTTTGTTTCCACGCAAAATATGTTTTTTATAAATTTACGGTTTTATTAGAAAACCACATAGCATGAAGGGTGTTTTTTATGACCACTTATTAGGAAGCCATTTTATAAGAGAATCCCAAATAAAGGAAAGCGATAAATTTTGCGACCACTTTGCTCCAGACACAATCTTATTAATGTGCTTAAAGAAATAAACGAATCAAAGAGTCATGGAGGATCAAAGGAAAACATAATTATAGATAAGAAGAATGATAGAATGCGATGAATAGTAAACTAATTAATTTTCTTTGATTTATTGGCCGAAGGGCGTACCTCGATCGGAGCAGTTGGCGAAGCAAAGATTCTTGATTTTCATCCTCACAAGCATGTTATGGTAGGATGAAAGCCAATCCAATTGAATAAGTTTGAGTGAGATTTGGGTAGAGGTTTGTTACTTGAAAATATTTTTGTGAAGAGGATTAGAGCACCGAAGCAAAGAGACCACAAGCGAGAGAGCGAGATGGAGAGAATTTCTCCTAGGTAGGGAATGGTAATGAATGAGAAAAAAGAGACTTCTTTTTTATAGTGAAGGAAGTGCACTTAGCTAAGAAATGACCTCACTATAAAAAATGATCTAATCAAATAAAGATCAAATGAAACAAGATTAAGCAAATTATTTAGATCAAATCTAAATTAATTTTGTCTTGATTTGGATGTGTTTTAGGCTGTTGATTTAGCAATTCATACAAAACATGCATCAATTCATATAGTTTAGGCTAACGTAGGCCTAGAGGTAGGCGGACAAGCCTAGCACCAGTGTTACGGCCCCTACATTGTGCCATTAGGTTGGTCAACGCAACAGGCTCAACTTACCCTACGTTTTAACTTTCCCATTTGATGTCCAATTAATGCAATTCTCTTTTTTATTTGAAAGATTGTTGAATGTAGTTTCTAATGGATCATGTTTCATGGATTTTTTTAAATTACGGAAAGATTTATGGTCCAAATAGTGAAGAGGTGTTGGTTTTTACACACATGTCAGTATCCCTCTATTCCACCCATAACTTTTCCATTACATATCAAAATTGAGCTAATAATATATTGTTGAAAAGATCTTTCAATAAGGAATCAAATTATGTCAATTTAGGTATGCTTTGGCCCTAATATAGGCCTAAAATAACAACAACAACACTGCCTAGTGTGTGTCCCACTTTTACAAAGTCTAGTAAGATCCAGATGTAGGCAACCTTCCCTCTATAGGCATCCCTACTCATAGAGAGACTGATACTAAGAGACCCATAAAAAAGGATTTTATGAAAAAATTTTATTTAAAAAACTAACAATAAACAATAGGGGAAGAACTAAGAAATACTAATAAAACATAGTAGGATAAATGCTTAGAGTGCACTTCACTTTGGAGTCATTTTGCTGCACGTTTAGGGAGAATTATGAACTTTATGTTATAATCCACGTCCTTTTCTTGTTTTACGCTTGAGTATGGTTCTTTTCTGTGTTTTACAGGTTTTTTGACCTTTTTGCCCTTGGTTTGACCACAATTGAGTATGTTTTGACCCCCCACGAATGCCCTAATCACCATGGTCGTGGAGAAGAAAGACAAAGCAGAGAATGTTGAGAAAGAGCAAACCATGGACCCTCCGTGGTGAAGGCCACAGTCCGTGGCGAGCTTTAAACTGCTTGCCTCTTCGCCTTCCTTCATCTTGTAGCTGAGGCTGGCTGAGTTCATGCTTAAATAGGATTTTTTCGACTATAGAAGGAGGAAAGCATGGAGAGCCAAGACATCTAACACTCACTTCTATCACTAGTTTTAGGATTTTCAAGTTTTCGTTAGAGTAAGAGCGAGAATTGGAGTGGAAGATTGGCACTTAGAGGTTGGGAGTTTGGGAAGCCATTGAAGATCACCATAGTTGCTAGGTTTTCATCCCCTTCTAATCTCTTCTTAAACTTTTGTTTAGATGTTGATTATTTCAATTATGTGTGAGTAGTTTTTTTCTTAATCTAGGAATTTGTTAGCCAAAGTATTGATGTTAGATCTCTAATTTTCAATATTTATACTTTATCAAAATTAGTTTGATTGAATTCTACCTTGTGGATAAACTATTGTGAATAAATTTTGGCCAGATTTGCTTGTATATACTAGATAGTTGAGTGAAGTACTGAAAGGAGAAACTTACTATTAGAACAACAAGTTAGAACTTAATTTAACGACAGCTTAAAAGAGAGTTGTTTGTTGAGAGAAATCCTAGCAATCAAAAATCCATAACTAAGACTAAAACCAAGGATATTTGAAAGAATGCTAACTGGATTAGCTGAGGTAATTTAGTTTATTTTGAAAGAAAAAATTGAATTCTTAGTTCGATATCACTCCTTTGAATCATTCAGTTCTGGATAAAGTGCATATTTAAACCCAATGATCTAACTCTTTACTAGGTGAAATAATTCCCTAGATGCCTTTAGTCTGATTGAATTTTCGTTAGTTAAATTGTGATAGTTGAGACAACCCATTGAAATTTTGGTTGCTTAGCTTTTTATAAAAGGTTAGAACTCAATATATTACATTTGGTCTCTGTGGAATCAATATTAAAACTATACTACAATAATCGTGCACTTGCGGTAGCATCATAGTAACTATGTAAAACATGAGCACAACATAGCAGAGGAAAATACTACACATTAACAAAAAGTGGTAGGCAAACAATATCTCTTCCCATATGTATGTACTACCACTATATAAACACCACATATGAAAAAAATAAAAATACAAAAATCCAGAAATACACCACAACCAAACCTAGCCTACTATAACTGAATGACATCTATGAGGTCATCTCTCTGTAATCTAAGACCTTAATCCTATCCTGACATAGTCTTCTATCCTAAGTCGCGTCCCTATCAACCCTATAACTTTTAACTCCTCTCTAATGAGATCGTTCAAGCTCTTCTTTGGTTGTCCCCTACCTTCATGGATGTTAATCATAGCACATTTCCTCACTAAAGCATCCATACTCCTCTTCACATAACCAAACCATCTGAGTATAGTTTTTCTCTTCTTATCCTCGATGGGAGCTACTTTGACTATGCCTCTAATTACTTCATTCCTAATTTTATCCACACTCGTATAGCTACACATCCATCTAATTATCCTCATCTCTACTACCAACAACCTTGGAACCTGTGTTTTTTTTTATAGGCCAACACTCCAAGCCATACAACACAGCAGGTCTAACTACCATACGATAAACTTTGTCTTTTAATTCTATAGGCATCCTCTTATCACAAGTACCCCTAAAAGCATACTTCCATTTTTCTCAACCCACTTTTATGCGCTGGTTAATGTCTTCATCAATATCCTATTTCTATTGAATGATCAAGCCTAGATATTTAAACTTCTCGACTTTTGGCATTGTCATCGCATCCATTGTGACTTGTCCTCACTCCTCTTCTCTTCCACTAAAACAATGATGTAGGTATTTGGTTTTTAATCTACTTACTCTAAAACCTATAGACTCCAGTGTATGTCTCAATCTCTCTAAGTTATCATTAATTCTCACTCTGTTCTCATCAATAAAAACATCATCTGTAAATAACATACACCATGGTAACTCATCTTGAATCCCTTTCGTAAGTTCATCCATAACCAAAATAAAAAGAAAAGGGCTTAAAGCAGAACCGTGATACAGGCCCATACTAATATAGAAGTCATTTGTAACCCCTCATGGCGTCCTACCTCCCTCATACATATCCTTCATAACTCGAATATACATAGGTCACGCTCCTTTCGTTTTCAATCATCTTTGTAACACTTCACGCAGAACTCTATCGTATACTTTCTCTAAGTCTATGAACACTATGTGAAGATCTACATTTCTTTCTCTGTAGAATCCCATGAGCCTTCTAAGGAGGTAAATCGCATCTATGGTCGATCTGGTATGCATCAAAACCAAATTTGTTCTCTAATATCAAAATATCCTTCTGCAACCTTCTCTCAATCACCATTTCCCATAATTTCATAGTGTGATTGAGCAGTTTTATACCTCTATAATTATTATAATCTTGAATGTTACCTTTGTTGTCTTACAATGGGATGCCTATACTAAACCTCCATTCTTTGGGCATCTTAGCAGTCCTTAGTAAGCACTGTACCATCTTTATCTTTGATGCACCTCAAGCCACCCAAATCCCTAGTTCTTCTTTCCCTAGCCCTCGCTAGCTTAAACACCTCCTTTTCACCTTCCTTAGTCTCTAATTTTTGATATAACCTATTATAAGTCATGTTCTTAGCTATAACAACGACTTTCATGGCTACCTTTTTTGTTGTCTTATATCTAACTCTACTAATATCTTTCTCTTCATCTGTTCTACTATTTATGAAAGTGATGTACACATCTTTTTTCTCCTTGACTTTCTCCTTTGCCTCGTTCCACCACCAGGCTCCCTTCATTTTGCTACCACCTCTGCTAGATGTATCTATGATTTCCTTAGTTGACCTTCGAATGCATTCTGCTATTACTTCCCACATTGTATCTGCATCCTTCAGCTGCTTCCAAATTCCTTCCACAGATCCTCTCTGATAACTTCCTACTTTTCCTTGGTGAGATTTCACCACTTAACTCTAAGGTGCCCCATACTACTCTTCTTCCCCTTTGAAAATTTGAACTCTACATCTAGCACTAGCAACCTATGTTGAGTTCCTAAATACTCACTTGGTATCAGCTTACAATCCTTACACAAACTATTATTATTCGCCCTAATCAGGAAATAATCAATTTGAGTCTTTATGAAGGCACTCTTAAACGTCACCAAGTGGTCCTCCTTCCTCTTAAAATAGGAGTTTACAATTAATAATTCATAGGCAATCATAGAGTCCATGATATAAACTCCCCCATTGTTTCTCTCCCTACAACCAAAACCTCCATCAGCTGTATTATACCTCTCTATTTCCATACCAATATGGCCATTAAAGTCTCCTCCTATGAAAGGTTTCTCGCTCTGAGGTACAACTTAAATGACCATATCTAAATCCTTCCAAAATTGCTTCCTAATGTCCTTCACGAAACTTATTTAAGGTGCATAAACACGAACCATGTTTGGGATTTCTGATAACACCACTACCTTAATAGCCATAATGCAATCACTCTTATGCCTCACTCCAACAATTAAGTGAACCAACTTCTTATCAACCAAAATACCAACTCTATTCCTAACCCCATTTGACCCCAAATACCACAGGTTGTACCCATCAATTTCTCTAGCTTTACCCCACCTACTTAATCTCTTGAACAAAGGCTATGTTAATCTTATGTCTATGCAAAGTTTTAACTAATTCTGTCGACTTATCATTAAGTGACCCAATATTCCAAGACGCCAGGCATTCCTTTTGAAACCTTATTCCCCTCCTAACCCCATTTTCCCCAGAGAATTTGTTAAAGGTAATACATTGGTCGCCACTAGCTAAAGCTAACAACACCCACCCTTACTAAGCAACAGCACACAATAACCCTACCACTACAATAATAATAGTAATACTACTACTAATAATAAAATAAAAATGACATTAATAATATTGAAATTAGAAAAAATCATAAAGGTAATAATAAACACAAACAGAGTTACTACTAATAAATAATATAAATAATGCAATAATAACAGAGACCCCTATAATAATAAAATACTAAGATAAGGATAACAGAATAGAAAAACAAGGCAAATACTGCACACTAGTACCAAACCTGGCTAAATGTCCAAGAGGGAAGAACTAAAAATAGTAAGTGGTAATAATACTAATATAGTGATGATAAAAAATAATAACGATAGCAATAAAGTAAAAACTGATCTAAATACTAAGACTGCTAAAAGAATAATAGTAAAAGTAATAATTACAATGATAATAATAGTAATAATATTACAACACATACTAATACTAATACTAATACTAATACTAATAATAGTGATAGCAAAAATAATAACAACAACAATAATAAAGTAAAAAACTGATCTAAATAATAATACCGCTAAAAGAATACTAGTATCAAACAATTATGATGACAACAATAGTAATAATATTACTACAAACACCAATACTACTACGACCCTCCAACAACAAAAATAGAAAAAGACAACACCAATTATCACAATAAAAGAAAGCGAAAAAGAAACATAGAACAAGAACAACAACATAAAGTTAAAAATAAAGGAGATCTAAATCATGAAAGACAAAATATAAAATAAAAGATCAAAGATCAAATAAAAAAAGTAAACAAAAATTAAAATTTAAAACCTTGTCTCTGCTCCATCTTCTCCATCCACCCATAAACAGAGCCCCGATTTCTCCTATTTCCACTGACCTCCGCCACCTGATACCTTTGCCAAGTGGTCGTCGGTGAACACACCTACCACTAGATACACCACCCCCCACCACCAGGAACCGATGCCTGTTGAAATCCACAGCCACTAACCACCACAAAAACACTGAAAGACCTAAGGTGAGCTGAGCCAGCAAGACTGGCTGTTAGATTTACTCACACAAGGACACAAGAAGGGGGTAAATTGTGTCTACCAGTTTTTTGGGTTTACTCAAAACACTCGTCAGAACTATTTGTAATGCGTGTTTGCAGTAAAGCAGAAACAAATATAATTACGGAAACAGTAAAGAAGACACAATATATTTACGAGGAAAACCATCTCTGGCCCAACTGAGGTGTAAAAACCACGACAGTAGAATTTTAGCAACTCTTTCACTAAATGGGTCGAACACGTTACAACCGTAACACACGTAACTTAGTCTACTCTAGACTCTCGTTACAGACACACATCCAAAGTCTATCAAGACTTGGACAAATACTCACGGACACAACGTCCACACGTCCCCTACGGACACAACGTCCAACGTCTATCAAGACTTGGACAACCTCTTATCAAGATGAAAAAGAGGTAAAGAACTCCTTACTTGTATGCTTCTAAATAAGCTGAGTGTAAGGTACAATACAACTCCTATTATGCCAATGATGAAGACTCGATTAAGCACTCTTTTGATGGTTTTTGTCACAGGAAAATTCAGACTCAGGAAAGCAATTTTAGCACTTGACAATCGTGAAAAACCTTGAGGAAAATTAAGGGAATTGGCCGCTTTAAATAGTGGAACAATTACCAATCTTCCTTATAGGATAGGATCAAATATTTGGAAGATATATTTTTCTTAGGAGATAAGATCAAATATTTAGGGAAGATATTTTTCTTTAAGATAGGATTAAATCTCACCAAAATATTTGGAAAATATTTTGTCTCTTAAACAAGGGCCGAAATAGTTTTAGATTTTGACTGATATAAATTAATATTCCAATTAGTTTCCTAAAAAAGTCAGTCCAAAATCCTTTCAAGAAAAACGTTGAAATTTAAATTTTTATTCCGAGCCTCAAAAACATTGCAGACCTGGCCTCTTAGACCTATTCTGAGACAGTGTTATGAGTCATCAAAAACTTATCTTGAAACACTGCGGACCTGGCCTTTTGAACCTGTTCTGAGACAGTGTGCTGAGTCATCAAAAACCTTTCAAAGTGAATGCTAAATCGGAGACCTTCTAATTGACATATTAATAAGAATCTAAAAAGAATAAAACAAATGCTATGCCTAAGACTCTTATCATCAGCTGGACTTCTTGCACAGGTCCATGCTTCTACTCCCAGGACTGTTCTGAGGGAGTGTTCTCAGGTTCTTGCACATATTATCAACTTTGATGCTCTATGCCCATTCAAACTGCTCCATGTATTTTTCGGATCCTGTCTTAGTATACAACTCAAGCACAACACATAACTCACAGCATATTGACTAGGTTATTTGGATTGTCATCATCAAAACCTTATATATTAATTGGATCAATAATTTCCCCCTTTTTGATGATGGCAAACCAAATGGCCATAAGTCGTTGTTGTCAGCAGGGCAAGATACGCTAGTGCCAGAATGGACAAAGTCAAAGTTTATGCAAGTCACACAGAAAAAGAAACAGGAGTGAGAGGTTAACTTGAACTGGGCAAACTAGTCAAGACTTAGGTCATGCTCATCTTTCCCCTTTTGACATCATCGAAAAAGGGTAAACAGATCGAAAAGTCTAAGTCCAGTGTGGATGCAATCACCACCAAAGCAGTAATATCAGAAATAACAGTGATAGACTGAAGCATACAATATAGTAAGGATATTGGCCATCCGAGTCATGCACAAACAAGTAGCACATAAACAAGTAAGGATTATGGCAGAAATGCATTAATCATCTAGGAAATAGTCACAATCCACCATTGTTCATACAGTAGCAAGAAGAGCGGACAACAAAATAAGTAGCAAAAGGGGAAAGAAAAGAAGACAAAGTTAAGATCAGATGGAAGAAGAAGAAAGAGACGAGAATTTGGCCGTGAGGGCAAAGATGGCACTCAGAAGATCCTCGTAACGTTAGGTATTGAGCTCCTTTTCTTCTACGAGTGCCTTCTTCAGGTCTGTAATTTCTCCCTTCAGGGAGACCTGATCCTGCATGAGAGTGTTTAGGGTGGGAGTATTGGACATTGAGGTGTCACTGGGAATAGGGCGGAGAGATGTTTGGACCCCCTGTTCTGAGCTCTGTTCTGAGCTGGCACCCCCACCTTTCTTCACATGAAAGCCACACCCAATCAGAGTACTACCTCCTATTTCATCAGTGACCTGAAAGCTCACTCTCTTTTACAGGGGAATCCCCACCTACTCAAACACAAATGTCAACAGGAGCCCATACCCTATGTCATGATCCTTGGACGTATTAGCAATGCGTCTAATGTGACTTATCATGATCACGGGCAAGTTGATTTTCTCACCCCTATCCAAAAGATCAGTAAGGCACATGTCCATAGGATCAGCTAAATTTCATCCCTGACCCCGGGGAATGACATTCTTGATTGTAAACCAAAATAATAAATGATGTAAAGGTATCATTTCCCCCTTACATACAGATCTGGACTTGCTTAGGTGGGGGTTTTGGGCTAAGTTCCAGGTTAGCTCTAGTAGTCTCTCCTCACCCAATACATTCTTATCCTCATGGACATATATATCAAAACCATCAGATGTCACACCAAGCATCTCTCTGAGATCAGCAGCATCAAATCGAATCCTATGCCCACCAACTGTGCTGGTCACTACCCCACATTGGTGACCACATAGTTGGTGTAAAACTCAGCCAACTCAGGAATAGAACACCCTCTCTGAGTGTTAGTAAACAGATCCAACCAACCCTGAACTTTTAATTTCTCTAGGAACATCTCAAGCCCCAGTTCCTGGAAATAAGCTACCTTGACTACCTTCCCTTGGACTACAGATTTCTGAAGGAAGTGTTGGTATCTCTCAGGGAGTGACATGCTCTTTTTAGCTTTGTTTCTTCTGGGTTCAGGACACTCTTCTACCTATTCAGACGACTTTTCTGGGGCTGCCCTTTTAAGAGCAGGATCCTTGGAGGGAACAGGTCTGGGAGGTGTTTTGGCTGGTGTTTTGAGGGGTGTTTGGAGAGGTGTTTTTCGGACTGTTTTCTTCTTTGTAGCAGGGCTATCTACTGTATCTTTTAATAGTGGCAAAATAAGGGCAGGACTCGAACTTCTTGTTTGACGTCGATACAGTAGAGAATTGAGAGGGACATTAGGTGTAGTGGTGGTCTTTCTTTGGGGTTTGAGGCCTGGTTTGAGGGTTGATTGAGGAGTGGTTTTCACGGTTCTTTTAAACCGTATAATCGGTTCATCATCATCACTGTCCTCAGTGAAAACATTAGTAGGAACAGGTTCTTCAGCACCCATCCCAACCCCCAAATTATCATCACTGTCTTCAGTGTAAACACTAGTAGGAACAGGTTCTTCAGCACCCATCCCAACCCCCAAATTACTTAAACTTTCGACTGACTCCATCGAAATTCCCCCTATCACCATTTCAATTCTGGGCGGTTCATAAACAACCAGTTCCCACCCAGTAATTGGGTTCACGATGGGAATTGTTGTAGGGTTTAGACCAACAGACCTCACATCAAGACTCCTCAAGAACCCATATATTGAAGAAGGTATAGAATAAGTGGGAGAGGGAGGAAGGTCCATACTCGAAGAGATTCCTCTCAATGGAGCCGCCGCAATAGTGCTCAACCAATTCTTGCTTCTTTTGCTTGACACTCAACTCTGAAGTGAGCGTGGACGTGTGGTCTTTCTTCCGATCAAGGCTGAGTCACCATGAGTTCTTACCATTGGAAAGTTTAGGAAGAAAGATTTTAGGGTTTAGGATTTTGGAAAGGAAGGGGTCGTGATTTCCGATCGTGTGAAGGAAAAGAGAAGAAGAAGATGTCGGGTTTGGAGAGAGAATGCAGAGGAGGAAGTAGGCGAATAGTCTTTAATGAAAATTTTAATTTCTACTTACCATGCCGCCGTGCCACTTGTCTGGTGGATTTACAAACAGTGGTTGGGTCTGTTCCTAGACCTTGTTCTGATGCTAAATGTTAGGTGTCTTAGGACAATAAGGGCAATATCATTATGCCTCAATGAGTATTAGCATGTTACGTTTCACACATATGCCAGAAAAAGCACAAAAATTGAATGTATCCATTGTAACAATTTATTTGGCCTAAAAATCCTTCACTAGTCAATCATTGGGGTAAAAACAAGCATGCTCAAGTCTTTTTAATTAAACCTAATTCAAGTCTATTTCTCTCAAACTGCTCTTTACTTAGTGCCTAGGTAAATATATCAGTAATTTGTCTATCAGTGGCACAAAAATTCATTGAAATTAAGCTTTTTTCAATATTGTTTCTCAAAAAATGATGACATATGTCAATATGCTTAGTCCTTTTGTATTGACATGGGTTTTTGGCAATGTTAATTGCACTTGTGTTATCACAAAACATAAGAATGCATCCAGTGTCAACACAAAAGTCCTTGGGTTGCTGTCGTATCCACAACAGTTGAGCACAACCAGAAACAGCTGCCACATACTCAGCTTCTGCTATAGACATGCCAACGGAGTGTTGTTTCTTGGTTGCCTAAGAGACCAAGCAGGGTCCAAGAAAATGAGCCATACCTGAGGTACTTTTTCTATCAACCAAGAATCCAGCATAATCAGCATCCGCATATCCAATGAGTTCAAAATTGCAGCCCCGAGGATACCATAAAGCTAAGTCCAAGGTCTATTTCAAATATCTCAAAATCTATTTTATAGCTTTCAAATGTGTTTCTTTAGGATTTGACTGAAAACGAACACACAAACCAACACTAAAAATAATGTCAAGTCCACTAGCGGTTAGGTATAGAAGCGACTCTATCATGCCCCTATAGGATTTTTCCTCAACTGAAGGGCTCCCATCATCCACAACCAACCTAGTTGAAGGAGAGATGGGTGTGTCTATAGGCTTAGCCGATTTCATTCTAAACTGCTTAATTAACTCCTTGACATATTTTTGTTGATGTATCATAGTTCTGTTTGAGGTTTGCTTGATTTGCAAGCCTAAGAAAAAATTAAGCTCGCCCATCATGCTCATCTCAAACTCACTCCTCATCAAATCTGAAAATTCATCACATAAACCATTGTCGATTGCACCAAATATAATGTCATCGACATATACTTGGACAATCAACAAATATTCCCCCTTTGATTTGAGAAACAAGGTATTATCAACCTTGCCCCTTTGAAAACGATTATCAATTAAAAATTGTAACAAGCATTCATACCAAGCTCTAGGAGCTTGTTTTAAACCATAAAGAGCTTTGTCAAGTTTAAACACATGGTTAGGGAAATCATGATTTTCAAAACCAGGGGGTTGGCTTACAAACACCTCCTCCTTCAGGTATCCATTGAGGAATGCACTTTTGATATCCATTTAGTATAATTTGAACTCCATGTGGGCTGCAAAAGCCACCAAGATCCTGATAGCCTCGATCCTTGCAACAGATGCAAATGTTTCCTCATAGTCGATCCCTTCCTCTTGGTTATAGCCCTGAACCACCAGCCTAGCCTTGTTCTGAATGATTGTTCCGAACTCATCCAATTTGTTCTTGAACACCCACTTGGTACCAATTATCGATCTGTCTTTAGGCCGTGGTTCAAGGTGCCAAACCTTGTTCCTTTCGAACTGATGAAGCTCTTCTTACATAGCAGTAACCCAGTCAGAATCTGCAAGGGCTTTATAAACATTCTTCGGCTCAATGTTAGATAAAAAAGCATAGAAAGCACATAAGTTTCTAAATTTGGATCTGGTTTGCACCCCAGTATTAATGTCAGACATGATCTCATCAAAGGGGTGTGAGCTCTGGTGCTTCCAGGGTCGTGGAATAAATGGATCCACAGATACACTTACCAATCTCTCCTGGGTACTTGGTGAAACAGGTTGGAACTGTTCTGGTGCCTGTTGCCATATCAGTTTGGGAATAATTGGGTTGAGTGAGCCGATTCTGTTCAGGTTCAGCAATGCTTCCTCCTAACTGGTTTGCTCTCTTCCCACCTTCCAAATTATCAGTTCCAGGACTTGGTTCACCTTCAGGAGCCTTACCTTTGTCAACTATGGAGCTTTGAGCGAGCGAGGGGTCTTTTCCTACAAGACCAAGTTCAAACTCTTCTTCCTGTGTATCATGCTCAACCACAGAGTTAGTCTCATCAAGCAATACATGCCTCTTCCCTCCTCAACTTGTAATCCTCATAGGACCACACAAATCAACATGTAGTAGTTCAAGAGGTCGGGAAATACTAACACAGTTCTTTGACTTGAAAGAAGCTCTAACTTACTTTCCTCTAGCACAAGAATCGCACACCTTGTCATCAGTGTACTTGATGGAAGGTAGTCTGACTACTAGGTCCTTATAAATAAGTTTATTCCAAAGAGAAAGGCTTGCATAACCTGGCCTCTTTGCCAAAGCATAACATCGTCATCAAGAGCACTTCAACAAGTCACATGATTTTGGGGAAGTGAAAGAACACACACTTTATACACATTTTTGTGTTGCTTCCCCCTCAACGCAACACTACCAGAATTAACATTGGTAATCAAGCATTGATCTGAAGAGAATTCAACATGATTACCTCTATCACACAATTGAGACACACTTAGCAAATTATGTTATAACCCATCAACCAAGTACACATTATCGATAGAGTGACAGAGTGATTTACCTATCTTACCTACACTAACAATTTTCCCAGATTTGCCGTTTCCAAATGCCACTCTCCCTCCATCAAAGGCTGTAAGTGAAAGGAAGTTTGATTTGTCTCCCATCATGTGCCTTGAGCAACCACTATCCAAGAACCATAGTTAATTGTCTCCTCTCACTTTAGCCTGTAAAACAGCTAAGTGTTTATCTTTGGAACCCAGATCCACTTAGGTCCCATTTTCTTTGACATGCAGGTTAAGTCATCTTTTCTAATCCACACTTGTTTAACATACAATGAGTTTCTCTCCATGGCTCTTTTTCTCAAAGGACAAGCATAGCGATAATGAACAGTTTTTTCACAGTGAAAACAGATTATATTTTCTTGAAGTCCGACATATTTTTTGTTCACTGGTTTATGACACACCTACTCACAAATCCTAGTCCCTTTTTATTACGACTATGGTGAGTGTTTAACTAATTAAGCGCTTCTGAGGAACTGTTACAGTGCCTGTTCTGAACAAGGTCAGATTCGGCCTTATGAAGCTTTTCAAACAACTAATTGTTTTCATTTATCAGGGCTTCTATCCTGAGTGCTTCTGAGAAACTATTCCTGTGCCTGTTCTGACCGAGGTCAGATTCGGCTTTATGAACTTTTTCAAGCAACTGATTGTTTTCACTCACCAATAATTCTATCTTAAGTTCCAGTTCTCAGGACACTTTTTCTAGCTTTGAGAGATTAGTGTTAAACACTTCTTCTCTCTTGTTCATTAGTTCTTTTAACATATCAACATCCTTGTTTAAGGCAAAAGTTTTTTTATCTTATTCAGATGTGAGAACCTCATTTGCTTGCTCAAGTTCTTGTATGGTTTTTTCAAGCATTTGGACATCCCTTTTTAACTTGGAACAAGTATCTCTGAGCATACAATTCTCAGTACTTATTGCCTCACATTCATCCATTAAGGAAAACAATAATTTCAGAATTTTTTCTTTGTTAAAACTACGTACCTTGTCCTTGAATTGGGACATGCTTTCATCCGAATCTGAGTCAGCATCAGATTCGCTTCTGGCCATGAGCACTAATGCAACAGCTTTGTCTTAGGAGCTATCCTCTTCTTCTAAAGTATCACCCCATGCTGCCACCATAGCGTTAGTAAACCACTTGGTAGAACTACTAAGTTGTGGCTTCTTTCCGCGGTTTCGAAACTGTTCTGACGCCTGTTCTTCCTTCTGCATGGGGCAATATTTTACAGTATGGTCATGCTTTCCACATCTGAAACACCCAGAGGCTTGGTCTTGGTCGCTGTTCCTCGCTTTGCTGGTACTCCCCTTCTTGATGCTCTTTCCAAGCTTCTTGAAGATTTTCTTGAATTTATAAGTTACCAAGGCCATTTCTTCCTCATTCAAGTCCGAATCATCACTTCCCATGGCTTTTAGGGAAAGGCCTCGATCTTTCTTTATTTCCTCTTTCATCTGGGAGTTTTATCTCAACTCGTAAGTTTGAAGATTCCTAATGAGCTCATCCAAAGAGATTTCATCCATCTTCTTTGCTTCCTGGATGGCTGTAACTTTTGTTTCCCACGAATGAGGCAAAAATCGTAGGATCTTCCTTACCAATTCCTCGGTGGTAAAAGATTTTCCCAAGGATTTCAACTCATTAGCGATGTGAGTAAAATGTGTATACATCTCTATCACTGTCTCTTTGTCACTCATTTTGAACAGTTCGTACTTTCTCATCAGCAGCTCGATCCTGGACTGTTTGACTTGGTTGGTTCCTTCATGAGCCATGCGAAGAGCATTCCATATCTCCTTTGCCGATTCACACTCTGAGATACGAGTGTACTCATCTAGTCCAAGGCTAAAGTATAGCAATTTCTTGGCCCTTGCGTTTCTCTCCAGTTTCTTGAAGTCATCTGAGTCAAACTCATTTGACTTCCTAGAAACTATTTTACCATCTTCTGTGGTTCTCATTGGAATGAAAGGACCATTCTCAATGATAATTCATAGCTTATAATCATCAGTTTGAATGTAATTTTCCATGTAGTTTTTCCACCAATTGTAATGTTTCCCATTAAAGTATGGTGGTTGAGTCACAGATTGACCCTCTAAGATTCCTTGTGGTGCACTTATCTTTTCAGGATCTCTCAAGGTGTTAGCCTAGGTGTGAGAACTTTGTTGTGATACCACTTATTAGATTTACTCACACAAGGATACAAGAGGGGGGTGAATTGTGTCTACCAGTTTTTTGGGTTTACTCAAAACACTCGTCAGAACTGTTTGAAATGCTTGTTTGCAGTAAAGCAGAAACAAGTATAATTGCGGAAATAGTAAAGAAGACATAATATTTTTACGTGGAAAACCACCTCTGGCCTAACTGAGGTGTAAAAACCACGACCTACCACAATAGAATTTCAGCAACTCTTTCACTAAACGGGCCGAGCACATTACAATCGTAACACATGTAACTTAGTCTACTCTAGACTCTCGTTACAGACACCCATCCAAAGTCTCCCAAGACTTGGACAAATACTCACGGACACAACGTCTACACGTCCCCTACGGACACAACGTCCAATGTCTATCAAGACTTGGACAACCTCTTATCAAGATGAAAAAGAGATAAAGAACTCCTTACTTGTATACTTCTAAATAAGCTGAGTGTAAGGTACGATACAACTCCTATTATGCCAATGATAAAGACTCGATTAAGCACTCTTTTGAAAGTTTTTCTTATAGGAAAATTCAGACTCAGGAAAGCAATTTTAGCACTTGACAATCTTAACAATCGTGAAAAATCTTAAGGAAAGTTGAGGGAATTGGCCGCTTTAAGTAGTGGAACAATTACCAATATTCCTTATAGGATAGTATCAAATATTTGGAAGATATATTTTTCTTAGGAGATAAGATCAAATATTTAGAGAAGATATTATTCTTTAAGATAGGATTAAATCTCACCAAAATATTTAAAAAATATTTTGTCTTTTAAACAAGGGCCGAAATAGTTTTGGATTTTGACTGACATAAATTAATATTCCAATTTGTTTCCTGAAAAGCGTCAGTCCAAAATCTTTTTAAGAAAAACGTTAAAATTCGAATTTTTATTCCCAGCCTCAAAAACACTGTAAACCTAGCCTCTTGGACCTGTTCTGAGACAGTGTTCTGAGTCATCAAAAACTTGTCTCAAAACACTGCAGACCTGGCCTCTTGGGCCTGTTCTGAGATAGTGTTCTAAGTCATCAAAAACCTTTCAAAGTGAATGCTAAATCAGAGACCTTCTAATTGCATATTAACAAGAATCTAAAAAGAATAAAACAAATGCTAAACCTAAGATTCTTGTTATCAGCTGGACTTCTTGCATAGGTCCATGCTTCCACTCCCAGAACTGTTCTGAGAGAGTGTTCTCAGGTTCTTGCGAATGTTATTAACTTTGATGCTCTATGCTCATTCGAACTGCTCCATGTATTTTTCGGATCCTGTCTTAGCATGCAACTCAAGCACAACACATAACTCACAGCATATTGACTAGGTCATTTGGATTGTCATTATCAAAACCTTATACATTAATTGGGTCAACACTGGCCAACAGGGGCATGACTCGATGGTGCCGGTGACAAAAACGAAACAACAGCACAAACCGTGAGACTAATACAATACTGAACACATGGCGGATGGGCGTGGATGCAACAAAATAGAGATCCGCGATGTTGATGCACAAATAGAGCTGCCAATCACCCAAAATCTGGATCGTCCATGACCCATCAATGCAAGCTTTCCTCATATCATGCGTGCAATGAAGATCACCTCGGGATACAACACTAGTCGTCCTCTCATTCGGCCATAGAAGGGTGGGGTGTCGAGTTACCGGCGAGCTACCGACTAGTGCTGCCATCGAAGGCTACCTAAGGCTATTGGAGGCATCAACATCTGGGCTAGGGCAGGGCTCAAGGTGGCAAAATTTAATTGTTTTGTTTTGACTTCCAGTGTGTTTGTAGAGAGAGAGAGAGAGAGGGAGAGACTTTACATGATCCATAGTACAACTCTTAGAGACTATGGGCTATTTTTAATACTTCCTAAGACTTAATTAATCAAGATTAAAATATAACATTGAATATTGTCAATAATCTAGGCCTAGAAATAAGGAAATAATCATGAGAAGGTACTATTGGTATAATCATGAGCCTACAGTTGCCATTGGGCCTTGGCAACATTTGGGATCATTACACCACATTGCACTTTAGGTCAGGCCTATAGTTTCACATTCAATGATTGAGTAGATATTTGGAGTACTGAGTAGATATTTGGAGTACATTCATGTGAGGCAATGTAAGAGCCCACTGGTCTTACTTCTACTATGTCATGTTATAAGTCATCGGTTTGAGTCCCTTTGCTTACAAATTGCTCTAAAATTGGAGTTTTTTGCATTTTTGAAGATTGTTCTAAATATGTTGGGTTTTTAAATGGTTTTTAAAACTTTGTAAGAATTTTAGCCATAAAGAAATATTTTTTCCTTTGTATAGACTAGCTGTTAGGATTATGCTTTACCTTTAGTGGGTTAGGTAATCATCTCCTAGCGATAATGCACAAGACATGCATGCATATAGTCAGTCTAAAATTCCCAGGGCACTAATTTCACGCTTACATGAGTCTCCACTTTTGCCAAAGGTCATTAGGACGAAGGGCAAAGTATGCAATGTTATGCAAGGATGTATATAAATGCAGGAGTAAATGAAAAGGGGTCATTGGAGAAAAAATCAATTTTGAGAGCCTAAAGAGATGTATGTAAACAGGGTTTTGTTTAAGTTCTTACGGTCCTAAGATGACAAAAGCTCTAAATGCATGTGTCTGCTTGCTAAAGGTCTCACTTATGGGACCAACCACCTACTTCTAGAGTAAAATAGGAGTCCACCTAGAGAGTCTCCTACAAGAGTAAGCTTCTTCGGTCAGGGCAAATGGAAGGATCCACCTAGGATCTCTCCTACAAGACCAACCTCTTATGGCTAGGACAAAAATGATGTCAACCTGGAGTCTCTCCTACAAGACTAATCTTCTATGGCTAGTCCTGCTGGGGTCTCTCTAATAAGATCTACCTTCTATGGCTAGGAAAAAGGATGCCCACCTAGGGTCACTCCTATAAAACCAACCTTTTATGACTAAGCTAGAAAAAGGCTAACATAAGGTCCCTCCTACAAGACCAACCTTTTATAACTAAGACAAAGACGACGTCCACCTAGGGTCTCTCCTACAAAACCAGCCTCCTATGGCTAATATAAAACAAAAGGTCCACCTAGGGTCTCTCCAGCAAGACTAACCTCCTACTACTAAAAGAAAAAGGATGCTCACCTAGAGTCTCTCCTACAAGACCAATCTCCTATAGTTAGGACAAAAAGGATGCCACTAATGGTCTCTCCTATAATACTAACCCCATACAATTAGCACAAAGGCTCTTACTACCTATATCCAGGAAGAAATGGATTTAGCCTCCTACGCTTAGTGATGGGATATTTATCACTATGATGATGAGAAAGTTGTAGCCCTTTACAATCATGAACAAGGAAATCTATCCTTCTACGATTAGGATTTTAAGATGCCTAGGCACCTATAACTTGAAAAGGGAGTGAACAGTCACTTACAATTAGAAAAATCAATCCATAGCCACTCAGACCATGTGAAGGGAAGTATAGCCAGCCAGAACTAGGATGAGATGATGTATAGGCACCTATGACCAAAGAGAAAAGAATGAATTGTCACCTATAACCAGAAAAAATTAATCCTTAGCCATCTAGGACTAGGTAAAAGGGAGTACAGCCACCTAGGTTTGGATGAGAAGACGCTTCGCCACCTATAACTAGGGACAAAAATAATCTAGTGTCCTATGCTCTAGAAAAGTGAGTTCCAGCCACCTAAGACTAGGAAAAGAGGATTCTAGCCACCTACCGCTAAGAATGGGAAGTTCCTAGAATGTGGTGAGAGAAGTTTAGCAACTTATGGTTAGGAGATGGTGGTTTTAGCCTTCTACGACTTAGATAAGAGAATATCTAATCACCTAAAACTAAGATGAGAGAATTCCTAGTTACCAACAACTAAGATGAGAGTATGTCTAGTCACCTATAACTAATATGAGAGAATGTCTAGTCACCTACAACTGGAATGACAGAAGATCTAATCAACTGTGACTGGAATTACTTAATGCCTAGTCCCTTGTGACTAAGAAGAGAGAATGTCTAGTCACCTATGACTAAGATGATAGAACGCCTAGTGGGCTACAACTAAAAGGGTATGGAACCTAATATATTCAATGTTGTAATGTGTGTAATATGCAAACTTAGGTAACACTGGGAAGCCAAGAACGCTAAGGCTAATGCATTAATCCCAAGACATGCACCAAATGTATTAAGCGAAGAAAGATCTATGTCAATGCATGTCTAGAAGATCAAGTGAGAGTAGCTTACCTATTCCATTTGGATATCCTTGAGAACCTATTAAACTAACCAGTAGGTATTCCGTGTCTCTTTTGATGTCATCCCAAGGTGAGTTGTCTTGGGCTAACTGACTAGATACCAGTGGATTGCTATGAAAGCTCTCTTTTAAAGCAAGACTTCGTTTCCTGGGAGACTAGCCGTGGCCTATTATTTGTAATTTTTTTTCTAATTCTGACAAAAGATGATGTAAATTGAAAATAGGGGATACTATCTATCCCTCGTTACAAGCACTTAGATTTATGTTGATGTGGGGCTAAGAATATATGTGTGGTTCCTGTAGAACTGTGCATACAAAGTCTATGACAAGTCTACATACAAAATGATGCAAAAGAGGGCTAAGCCACTAGGTTTACACGTATTTTTGTATGTATAAGTACATGCATGGATACGTTAATATAGCTATTAGATAAATGCATGGGCGTATATGTGCAAAGCATGATGTAATGGGACAAGTCAATTAGGGCTTTATCATAGTTGCCAAGGTGTGGTCTAGAAACAAGTTAGGCTAGCTTCGATGGTTAGGTTTGGTAAAGATATGAAAGTTTGTGTGCATGGACTGAGCCTGGATTAGACAAATGGAATCATGCAAAAGGTTGCTCTAATTGGAGGTCAAACGGATTATCGAGGATGAGTGATCCAAGTTATAGAAAGCTTTCCCTTCTAAGTGATTTCTCTTAGCTGATGAAGCTTCGTTCTCCTCAATTCGTGTCATAAATATGTATGTAGCTTATATCTAGATACTCAAATTCTAAGTCTAATACTATATTTAAAGTTAGGGCATCTGGTCCAAGGTTCTTTGTGGTAAAAAAAGAAGATATTACTGTGAGGTGAGAGATTAAAAAGTGCTTTGTAGGATTAATGGTGATTGGACTTGGTGAGAGGATATAAATGTGGGGGGAAAGGGTGATTGGAGGTGATGGTAGGTTGATTGTATCCAAGTCTTTAGAAAGAAGGCAGGTAAGGAATATTTCATAAACCCTGAAAAAGTCAAGTTACTCTTTTTTTCTTTTTCCTTTTTTTGTACAGGAATTGAGCCTAGATGTTTTGTGCCAAAGGTAGGGGTAAGCATACCACCGACAATAATAATTTGTGCCCTTTGGTTAGCAGTTATAAGGGAGATACCACCTGTTTTAATTTAAATTTTTGAAATTTATATCACCGAGGATCTTATTCAAGCTTCGTGTGGGATAGCTTTTATGGCCAAACCAAAGAAAGGTTACCTACATATCTGGATAGGAATCAGGTTAATCAAAGTTCTAAATTGGCATGTGATTTGAAGGATCTTACCTCTAGGAGGGCTTTGTCTAGTAAGATTAAAGATGTAGGTAATTAGATGAAGGCAGACTCAAGCTGAAAATTATCCTATATATAAACCCCCAAGTGTATGTGGAAAGAAAGGTGCCAACTTGTTATCACTTTAAAGTCACATCAGTCTTTATTTATTTTGGCCTTTAGCCATCTAAGAAGAATATTCAGATATGTTTTCCCTCATCAAAAGAACATGTGTGGTGTACATTTAACTAACTAGTCCATAACATAAGCTCTATTATGACATGCATGCACTATTAGTACGTATTTACATGAAACACTAACACTTACCACTCCCGCTTATTGTCTTTCTTTGTTTGGATTTCATGATGACTATTGTAAAGATCTTATCATTTCAAAGAATTTTGACTTTCAATCTTTTGTTTTGATGACGTTATCAACTGTTCATAACTTCACCATTTAAATCATTTGGCAAAATGAAAGTTCTTTTTAGGAGCAATATATTTCTTCATTTTGTAGGAAGACCCATTTTTTAATGGAAGTTGTAACCATCACTTATTTAAATCAATGTCAAGCATGACAACTTTCAACATTTAGACGCAAGAGGTTGAATCTTATTGATATTGTACTTGTTTAGTTTACATGAGATCATTGCATAAGAACTTTGCAATTGCTTTGAACTATACGTGCAAGGCAAGCTGTCACATGACCTTTGACATTTATAATTTTTGTGTGATTTTTTCTTTTACTTTGTTATTTTTTGTGTTTATTCATTTCTAGAAATTACTCTATTGGATTGATGGAGTCACATCTCAAGTTCCATGTGTAGGAATCGGTATTTAGAGTGTTTTCCCTCTTAACTGCTTATTTTCTATTTTGGCATCATGCACTATACGCTTTGAATCCTATCACAGGTTTAGGTTGACTTAATCTCATAGAAGTTTAGGTTGGAATGGTATAAACTGCCTTGCGTTGATTGAAAGGAAGGTTGTGGGTTACCAAAGGAGGCCTCCCATCTTAGGCCAGTCCTAGTGGTCATACACTTTGTTTTTGCTTTTTACGATTCTCATAATTTTTTTTCTTATTGGTTTTGCACTTTTTGATTACAATCAGTATTTGTAATAGGATGGAAATATCAAAAAGGGAAGGAGGAACAAAGGATGCATGCACACGCATATGGATGGAAAAGATAATGGACTTTTATTGATGTGAATAAGAGACACTAGATTCATACTAAAAGAACGACAAGGATAAGGTTGGGGGACTGTCCAACTCGAACATAGAATTATCCTAAGGAATCTAAGCATGTGTTGATGTTATTGATGCTACTTCTGCCTTGTAATGACAGAATGAGAGTGATGCCACCCTATTTTGATTCTTCTAGTGTTGAGGTAAGCTCATTGGAATCATTGTTGATCTCCAAGATATAAGGATCAAAATGGTCCCATTATCTATCATATCTTAGATGAACTATTTTAACCTCAAGCATTGGTTAGTAAAGTGACCTATTCCTCGTTGGTAAATGCAATTGGAACTGCCATCCTTTTTCTTGGATCTTATATTTAGTAGGAGGCTTGGCATAGGATTGATGGGGTTGATGAGGTCTCGTCGATTAACTAGCCTAAAAGGTCTTCAAACTCCATGCCTGAGGAAGTACTGACCCTAGAAAGAGTTCTCCTACCTATTGGTATGCACACACTTTCTTCCTTGGCTCTTAGCGTCTTGATAATGAGCCCTTTTTTGAGGCATTGTATCTCCTTTTCTTGGTAGTTGATGTCTCCGGGAGGTTAACAATCGCTTAGACCATTTTAATGCTATCGCTCACCATACTATTGATGTTTGACTTCTTTCAACCTGAATCATGAATGGTGATTTGGAATAAAATATGAAGATGAGGTTAGCAAAGTGATGAGAGGTTAGCTTAAAGGTGCCAACTCAAGAAGGGAAATGATCCTATGTGAAGCTAGGGACCCAAGGTTAGAGAATACACTAGAAAGCATGGATCCAAAGAAATAGGCATGGTAGAGAAGACCTAGATTGGAGATTCAAACAAAGATAATGACGTAGATTTGGAGTGATATAGAGATAAATGAGGTGAAGACTTAGGGCTAAGGACCTCAGTAAGGTTAGGGAAATAAGGCTAAGTGTGATAGGTAAGGTTAAAAGAGGACAACTACCACAACTTTGGTCCTAAAGTGAGGCCTAGGAGGTATGTGTGCATAGATTAGGGCCTAAGGGTGAAGTATGAATTCCCATGTCAATGATGTAAGCTAGACGAGGTGAAATCCAGGTAACAACCGAAGCTAAAGCTTATACGGTCCTAAACTAAGGTTTAAGAGTAAATGTAGTGCAAACTTAGATTTGGCTTGGGATAATAGAGTTAGACTATAGATCAGGGGTCAAATATGATAAGCTAATTCTATGTTCGATTATGCATGATCACACTAACCTTTTTTGGGCTAAAGGATTTACATGATGATGTGCCCAAGGAAGGGTTGTGCTATATGCAAAAGGGATTGTCCTAAGTGGGCCAAAATCTAAAAGGTTTAATGAATTATCCAAGGTTAGGCTACTATGTGTACAAATAGACTTATATAAGGTGAGCCAAGATGTGAACAAGCAGACTCAATCTAAGTCAGCTCTAGACATAAAATGTTTGAAGGATGTACTATGGGCTAGACGCATACAAGCCATCTTGTAGATGTAAATGGGATAATATGAACACATGAGAATGATACCCCCAGATTATAATGGACCATGGAAGATGAATGTAAGATGGGGTGACCCATTTGCTTTCTAGATGCATGAGGAAGATGAGCTAGGGTATGAGATACGCTAATCTTAAATGGGCTATGATGATGGGCTACCCTAGATAGGATGTGACGATGGACTCTCTTACAAGTATATGAATGCATGTGCTATGCTAAATGGGCTAGAAATGCAATAGTATATATGCAAAGACTCTTAGATGGCCTACTATAAATACATAGACGATGATGATCGTGAAAGCTGTAAATAATATTACTCTAAATGCACACATGAAAATAACAAAGGAGACCTTAAATGAACCCTTAAGACTATCGACATAAAGAAAGCTAGAACCTTGAGGCGTCCCTCAAGACTAGGTGGACTAAAGGGAAGCACGGGGCTAATAGCATAAATTAGCTGCACCATTGACTTCCCCTCAACCCCTAGCGAAATGAAAGGTACAATTGCTAGGCTACGATTGCGTCCTATTTAGATCACTAGGGTAGAATTGCAACCATCGTTGGTGTGAATCCTGGCATTTTTAGGTTCTGTCCACAAGTCCCTAATTAGGATACCATGCATTCACCATAGGGGTTCGGTTTTTGGCTAAGAAGACCAAAGGAAATAGACTCATTTTTGGGGAGAACTCTCTTAACACATAAAGGGTACAATGAGAAGCACTGAGCACTTATTTGATATAATCATTCATACAAGGTTGGATCCTAAATCTACGTCTAAAGGGTGCGTAGCAGAGTCCATGGTCGTAATATCCAAGTGGGATGGAGGAGACTCTTTTTATCTTTGAAGTGGTGTACTTTGAATAATCACACCTTAGAGGCAGTGCCACGACCAATTTAGGAAGGGTAAGCTATAACAAGAAGTTCCACATGATTTCAGACGTAAAAGGATGATCATAGGGACTTGCTTTACTATAAAGCGCTTGATAAACTTTGACATTTACCAAGCCCAACCACATATGCGAAGGTGGCTATATAGTGTAAATTTTAAACTAGAATACAAAAATTTTAATTGCATTCGTTTCTTTCAAATCTCATCCTCTTACCTGTATATCCCCAGTGCAGTCACCAATGAAAGTGCCACTAGTAGCAACGACCGCGGTGAGGGTCCCAAACTGGCAACTTCCTAAGGCTCGAGTTAATTCTTTTTCTTTCCTCGACGACCGCCCTCTTTCAGGGGTTCCATCAGATTAGCTTTCTCAAAGTGGGGGTTCCGTCTTAAAATGTGATAGGATAAAATGATGCTTTAATTTTATAGAGTCGCTAGCATATTTTTAAAGAAATGTACAAACCTACAATTCTGTAGAAAATACCCATTTTCTTCCTTTAATTAAATCCTTTAAACCAAAGGGACATAGGATTTGACTCTTTAGAAGAAGAAGGTTTTTTTCTATAGGATTATAATTCCCGAATAGGGATTAAAGAAATGAATCTATAGCTATGAACCATGAGAATGGATTCAGGGGTAAAGGTGTGATCTATTGGATAATGAAAACCACCATTGGATCGCCCATTTGAATAGTAGCTGTTGATCACCATGATTTGAATTAACGCAAAATTGCATTTAGGGAGAGAGGATGAGAGAATAACATATCAGAACAAATGAAGAATTTCTACATTCTTTGTCAAGAGAGAATAATGAATACAATGAATGAATATTTACAAGTGATTAGGGTATATTTATATGTGCACTGCTTCTAACAGAAATTAGTTACATGCCAGGCACCTACCAGCTGCACTCAAGTCTATCTTATGTCTGTGCACTCTTGCTGTGTATAACTGGGCTTGTGCTACTCTCTTCACCCCCTTAAGCTGGAATGGTGAGGATAAGGAACCATGCCAAGCTTGCAAAGGAGATGATTTTGGTGAGGAGAAGGCAAGATTTTCGTTAAAACATTAACTACCTTTTGACCAGTAGGCATGTATGACAGCTGTAATAATCCTTCTAAACCTTTTCTCTTGTGAAATGGTAATCTATTTCAATGTGTTTCATTCACTTATGAACAAAAGGTTTTTCCAATATGTATAGCATATTGGTAGTCACATAATAGTGTGACAGGTTTCAAAGAGTACACACCAAGTTCTTCCAGAAGTCTAATGAGCCATGTTAGTTCTGCTGCTGCTTGTGACATAGCCCTGTACATAGCTGCAGAGGAAGATTTGGAGATGGTGCCTTGTTTCTTGCTCTCCCAGCTAATAGAAGAAGAACCAAAAAGGATAATGTACCCTTTTACTGACCTTTGGTACATGGGCATGAAGCCCAATCTGAATCTGAGTATGCTTGGAGAGTGATATGATCAGTAGCTCTTAGAAGAATACCCTGTCCTATGGTACCTTGAATATATCTTAGGGTGTGATGTAAAGCTTGTACGTGAGATGTTCTTGGCTTTTACATAAATTGACTCGGTGTTTGAGCTGTAAAGCTCATGTCAAGCCTGGTATGAGTTAAAAAATTAATTTTTCCTATCATTGCTCTATAGTATGTAGGATCAGAGAGGAGCTCTCCATCATCTGGAGACAGCTTGCAATTTAGAGGCAAGGGAGTGGAAGTAGGCTTAGACAATGGTAGGAGATTGTCCTTGAGAAGTTCTATAGTGTACTTCTTTTGTGTTAAACCAATTTCTTGTGGTATGTAACTGACTTCCAACCCCAAGAAGTAGTGCAATCTTCCTAAGTCTTTAATGCCAAAACAACTATTCAAATGCTGCTTAACATGTTCAATCTCTGTAGAGTTTGAGCCATAGACTGTAGTGATTGTAATATCTGTGGGAGATTTGTTGATGAATGAAGAATAGTCATTACTGAACTGTTGATACCCTAATAAAATCATTGTGTTGCTCAGCTTATGGAACCATTGTCTGCTAGCCTGTCCAAGTCCATCTAAGGACTTCTTTAACCGGCAAACCTTATCAGATGGATTGGGGATGCCTTTTTGAACTTCCATGTACACTTCCTCATCTACGTCCTCATGTAAAAATGCATTATTGACATCTAGTTGTGACAAAACCTAGTTCTTAGAGGTAGCCAAAGCTATAACACTTCTTATGGTAGCCATTTTAACCACTGGAGAGAAAACCCCTTAGTAGTCAATCCCATATTGCTAAATGAATTCTCTTATTACTAGTCTAGCATTTAGTCTCTCCAAAGAGCCTTATGATTTGAGCTTTACTTTGTAAACTCATTTACTGCTGATAGCTCTCTTTTCTAGAGGCAAATCAACTAATTCCCAAGTGTTGTTAGACATCGGGGCATCTATCTCTTTGTTCATTACTTGAACCCAGCCAGGATCTTTAGAAGCTTGTTCATATGATCTTGGCTCCTAATATTGAGTCAATGTGGACACTAAAGCATGGTGTTCAATAGATAAACTGCTGGAAAGAACAATTCCACAGAAGTAGTCCTCCAAATGCTTAGGCTATTGGTGTGTTCTTGCTGATCTCCTTGAACATGGTTGATGTAAAACCTGATTATGTTGGTCAAAAGCTATGACTGCTAGTGTAGAATTGTCAAATCCTTGATGAGTGAGGATGTTGGAGGACTGAGTATGATCTTGTTGAAGTGAGGTACCCTGGGTGATATTCACTGCATCTGATATCAGAGAAAGTGACTGAGTAGTCTGATCTGAATGTTCATCTTCAATATTCAAAGAACCTGATTGATCTGTGAAGCAATTGTGTTCTAGTTCTTGAAATATTTGAATGTCTACTATACATTCTACAACTAACGGGAGAGCTATATCGGATTGATGTTTGAACTGTTGAAATGGAAATATATGCTCATAGAAAATGACATCCCTTGAAGTGAACACTTTGTTTATTGTGAGGTCCAAGAGTTTGTAAGCCTTCTGTCCATAAGGATATCCTATAAAAATGCATGGATTGGCTCTTGTTTGTAGTTTATCTCTTTGTCTTTTCAAAGTAGATTTATAACAAAGGCAACCAAAGGCCTTTAAATGAGCATAAGATGGTTTGAGCTTATGTAGGACCTTAGAAGGAGTCTTGTAAGCAAGAATGGTGGAGGCATTCTGTAGATCAAATAGACTACAGTAAGGCCTCACCCTAGCATTTCCTAGGTATATTGGATTGAAATGTGAGGGACCTTGCAACTTAAAGTAGGTGTTGGTGTTTTCTTTCTACCACACCATTCTGCTATGGAGTATCTACACAAGAAGTTTGGTGTATTATTCCTTTGTCTTTGTAAAACTCCAAAGCTGTACTTTCCTTAAACTCCATCCTATTATCAGATCTTATGACCTTCACTAAGGCTTCAAATTGCTTTTCTACAAAGGCCATAAAAGCTTTTAAAAGAGGTAATGCATTACGTTTATGAGCTAAAAGATAAACCTAGGTAGCCGTTGAATGATCATCTACTATAGTTCAGAAATATTTGGAGCCATTGTATGTGTTATGGGGATAAGGGCCCCATATATCAACATATAAAAGTTTAAAATATTTTAAAGCCCTAGTAATGCTTAATGGAAATGAATTTCTGTGCATCTTAGCCATTGGACAGATCTCGAAAACACCATGATGTCTGGATTTATTATATTCTAATAGATGTACATGGCTTATTTGATCAAAAGATAAGTGATCTAAAAGAAAATGCCAAAGCTGTGTAGTAGAAAAACAAGCTATGAAAATTTTCTTGCCCTTGTGACTGCTTTGAAGACTGTATTTCTCAAGAACAAGTTCTGATTCTTGAAGCTGACTTCCCATTTCCAAGTCGTAAAGGCCCTTTCTCTCCTTACCAAGGATTACTTTCTTCTACGAAGTGTCGCACTGAAGCAAACAGCAATCAGGGATAAATAGTACATTAGCTGAGAATTGCTTTGTCTGCTTGCTTATGGACAATAAGTTGAACTGAACCTCAAGAATATATAACACATTTTGTAAACTCAGTCTAGAAGTGAGGACCATAGAGCCAATGTGTTTAATCTGTGCTTGCTTTCCACTTTGCATAATGATATTGCAATTGCTATGCACAGCTCTTACATCATGCAATAAGGATAAGTTAGGGGCAATATGATCTCTTGTTCCACTATCAATGATCCAGGTATTTTGCCAATGGATGTAAAGAAACAAAATCTTTTACCTGCCATAAAACCAGCTGCCCCAATGTTATCACCATTTGTTCTATCTTGAACTGCATTATGCTGATTAAGGAGTTGTATTAGTTGGTTACGTTGCTAATGTGTCAAGGCAGGAGGAGCTACTGACTAAGGGTAAGCAGGCGTATTGCAAATATCTTGTGACTGTGTGATGTTGTAGTCAAAAAGTGAATATGTTTGACCTATTGTAGCTGCCCTTTTTCCTCTATGCAGCTTGTGTGCAGGTATATAGCCATGTATTTTATAACACTTTGCATAGTATGTCCTGTTATTTGACAATGATCACAAAATAGTCGCTGCCTCTTGTCCTGATTCCTAAACCTTACTGTGCCTTTGTAGCTTGGATTGCTAAAATAACTAGCATTTCCTTGCCGATTATATTGTCCAAGGTTCTAGTTGTGTGCTACCTTTTGTTAAATCCTAGATATGTAAGATCTTTGTTAAGCTGCAAAAGCTGAGTGATCAATACTGTTGTTATGTAATCTAGCATTAAAGGCAGAGGGTCCACTGTTGATTTGAGACATCACAGATAGAGATCTTTGTTCCTCTTCTTGAAGGATCAAGTTATATGCTTCCTCTATATCTGGCAGGGGTTTCATCATCAGAATGCTTCCTCTTGCAATCTTATAATCCTCGTTAAGACCAACTAAGAACTAAAGTGATCTTGAATCAATTTATGTGCTACAATAAGACTTGCACACTCAACTCCACAGCTTCATTGAGGGATTGTAATCATCCCATTATATTCATCCCATAACTTCTTGATTTGTGTAAAATAATTAGCAACTGGCATATTAATATTACTTTGAGAGATTAAGCATAAATTCCTTTGAATCTGAAACACACCTGTGCTATCCACTTTCCCAAACCTTCTTTCAAGCTGCAGGCAAGCATCTCTAGCAGTAGGTGAGAACAAAATACTTTATCCAATATCCTTAACTATAGCATTGATGAGCCAAGATATAACCATCTCGTCACATCTATCCCACTGACCAGCAATTGAGGAAGTAAAAGCAGGTTTGGTCTTATTTTTAGCAATCAAAGCTACCTCCATTGCCTTCCTCCAATTACCATAATTTGTATCATTCATTAACTCAGTTACAACGACATTATTTGGATTGTCCGAAGGGTACAAAAGCAAAACATGTGATGGATTATTCACTATCAAACTTAATGATTCTTTAGCCATATTCTGATAAAGAAACTTAGAAAATCAATCAAAAATGATGAAGCGGATTTGAAACTAATTCTACTCTGTTCAAGAAACTTGGTGTAAGTACAATTATTAAGAATGCAAAAATCTCACCTGATCAAGAAATGGAAGAAACCATGGATTCTTGCTACTCTGATACCATGTTGATCATCATGATTTGAATCAAAGAAACATTGTATTTAGGGAGAGAGGAAGAGAGAATAACATATCAGAATGAATGAATAAATTCTACATTCTCTGTCAGGAGAGAAGAATGAATACAATGAATGAATATTTATAAGTGGTTAGGATATAATTTATATGTGCACTGCTCCTAACAGAAATTAGTTACATGCCAGGCACCTATCAGCTGGACTCAAGTCTATCTTATGTCTGTGCACTCTTACTATGTGCAGCTGGGCTTGTATTACTCTATTCAGTAGCCTCTAGTAGAATGAATGTATTAAAACTTTTACTTTCTGGTTCCTTGCAAAGGATGTTTTTCATAAGTTTTTGGCTTTACTAGTGATGCATATTACATGAAGGACATTTTTGGTGACCACTTATTAATAAGCCATTATATAAGAGAATTAAAAATACTAAAAAAGTAGTGAATTTTGCATTCACTTTGTTATAGACATAATCTTATTGATGTGGTAAAAGAAATAAACAAGTCATAGAATCATGGAAGATCAAAGGAAAACATAATTACATATAAGAAGAATGATATAATGCAATGGATAAGTTTGAGTGAGGATCTGGGCAGAATTCTACTATTTGACAGTATTTTTTGTGGGGAAGTAGGGACCGCTTAGGGAGAAAGAAAGAGAGAAGGAGCTTCTCCTAGGTAGTGAATGGGGATGAATGAGAGGGAGAGACTCCCTTTTTACAGTGGAGGAAGTGCAATTGGCTAAGAAATGACCTTACTAAAAAATTATCAAATCAAATAAAGATCAAGCTAATTTCATCTGGATTTGAAGGAGGTTTAGATGATTGAGGGAGGATCTCATGCAAAACATGCATCAATTCATGTCATGTGAGCTAAGGCAAGCAACAATAGCTGCTAAGGCCTGCATTATGCCATTAGGCTAGTTAGGGCAGCAAGGTTAGCTTCTTTGGGCCATAACTTTCTTATCTAACGTCAAATTAATGCATTTTTTTTATTAGAAAGCTTATTGATTCTAGTTTCTAATGGATGAAGTTTGATGAATTTTACATGAGTCAGGAAAGAGTTATCATTCAAATAGTGAAGAGGTGTTCGTTTCTGTGCACATCATGGTGTCCGACTCATAACTTCCCCATTTCTTATTAGAATTAAGATCATAATATATAGGTGAAAGCTCTTTCAATGAGGATCAATTCACATAGACTTAAGTATGCTTTAACCCTAGTATAGGCCTAAAAATAAAGTGCAAATCATAAGAATGTGCTGCCAACATGATTATAGGACTAGCAGTTGCCACTAGAGCTTCAATGTAGCCACCAACCCTTGGCAGCATTTAGGATCATGACGCCAACTTGCATTTTGGATTAGTGTGAAAGGGCTTTTCTATTTTTGAAGACTATTTGGAATACTTTGGGTTTTCAAATGCTTTTGAAAAAACATTTTGAGAATTTTTGCCATAAAGTAATATTTTTTGTGTACAGACTAGCTGCTAGGAATTTAAGTATAATGTTGTTTCACTCTTAGTGGATTAGGAAATTATCATCATTGGGCGATAATTACTTGACATATAAGCATGTGATCAGTCTAAAATCTTGAGGGCAAAATTTACTACTTATAATGCCTCAGTAAATAAGATAAAATCATGAAAAATACCGTTTTATATGGAACACGAAAATAAAAGTTTTAATACATAAATCTGTTGTAAACACCGTTATCGAAGCAGGTAGTCCTATGGTGGTTTTCACTATTAATTAGATTGTTGCTTCGCCCCCAAATCAGTTCTTATGATTCGTATCCATAGAATCATTTTTGTCCCCATTCAAGAACCTCAAAAATTATAATCCTACAGAAAAAAGCTCTTTTTCTTCTTGAAAAAATCAAACCCTTTGTCCCATGGTTGTCTTTTCAATTTAAAGGATTTGGTTGAAAGAAAGAATTAAGCTTTTCTATAGGATTGTAGCTTTGTACATTTCCATTGAAAATGTAGTTATCACTCTATAAAATTAAAGCACCATTCGTTCCTACCACATTTCATCACATAAGCACCACTATGAGAAAGCCAACCCACATTGAAAGATGGTGGCTACGGGGAAGAAAGGGACTAGATTGAGTCATGGGTCTTAGGAGGCTTGTCGTGACCATTACTGTCGGAGTTGCTTTCATACACAAACCCACTGTTTCTTCTCTTCTTCTTTGGCTTAGTAGGGTTTTAGAGCTAAGGCTAAGCTACTCATAAACTGGCTTCCTGATCAATAATTCTTATGCTTTGTCCTTATGTTGTTGTTCTTTTTTCTCTCCTTTTCTTCCTTAACCAAAATTGCCTCCGTTATTTTTCCACACACGTTAAGTCTGTGATTGCTATAAAGGAGAAATTTTGAGGGACGAATGACAGGGTTCAATTTGAAGATGAACAAAAATATGAGGCATAGGTCTTTTGTATACTCAAACGAAGAGGGAAAAGAAAGATCAATCGCATAGCTCTCTTCTCATTAAGGCTAAAATTCCAACCCTAGTTTGGTCCATATTTTGAGGTGTCAATATGCTTTGGTCTTCATGAAATGAGGTGTTGTTACCTCATCTTTTACCCTGTAGTTGTCAATTGCTCAAAGGCCTTTTTCATGCGAGATTTCTTTTCTGCTATTAACACCAAACAACCCCAACATTATCCGATAATAGTGGATTGACTTTTCCAAGGTAAACATCTATGCTTATATTGCAATGTGCACTCATTAATTAACTTCACTGTCAATCCTCACGATAAATTTTCCAATGTTAACTTTGAGTACCTTAACATGGTAAATCTTTAGATTGGCTATGTCTCACGGTGTTACCTGTCAATGCATTTGACAATAGATGCATGGTTTGATCTTTGTCCAATTCCTCTAAATATATGTGTGCAGGTACACATGCAAATGCATATTTATATAATTTTGCATATGATTTTCAATGCCTACCAATAAAAAATAAGTTATACCAGAAATTTTGTGTAGAATTTTGTATACATATGCTTTAATAAAAAATCACAACAATAACGATAGAACTTAAATATCACTTTTCACCAAAATATATTCAATTAAATATTTCTTATACAATGGTTATTTTGTCAAATGGATATGTATATATCCAATAAATCAACTTTAATAATTCCATTGAACTCTAGGTTAAAAGATAGGGTGTTTTGGGGGATTTCACCTTATAAATGCGTAGGAGATAGGAGACGGGAAGAAGTCCTCTCATGAGAATCTCCAACCAACAATCAATTTTGGATTCTTTAACCTGAAGAATTCTTTTCTACCCAAATGAGACAAGCCATAGGATTGAAGATACTATTTGTGAGAACTGTATTATTTCTTCCTTTCCAAATACTCCATACGATGAAAACTAGATTTTGAAGTACTAGTGAATTTCTTTTTTGGTATTTCTTAGCTTGCTTAAAACTTAGGGAAGGTTGATGCTTGAATTTCTTATAAGATCGTTCTTAAGATAGTGGTATTAATTAGCTAAATCCCATACGTTTGTGGTGATATGACAATGTAGAGAATGATGATCCTCATATTTTAAGTCATCTAGACAAAGGTGGCAGCTCAGATCAATGTTAATTCCTCTTTTACAAATGTTTTCATGGATGGAAAAGTTTGAATTTTTGACATGTGTACTATTTTTCATATATGTCTAAATTTTTATTCATTTTTATCATTAGGATTAAGGCTATCAACAACCTATGTGGCTTATTTTGATTTAAATTCACCTAAGTTTGTCATCCCCCAGCATAAAGAATCTTCAACCACATAGACAGAAGTTGGAAACCCAATTATTTTGTTAATTATTCCTTCTTCTATTCTTGTCTATTTTTCTCCTTTTCTATCCCATTCACTGCATGGAGTACATAATCCACAATTGTGACTTGTGGATTAAGTACATCTGTCTTGGGGATTAGGTTGCAAAATATCTACTGAATCTTGATTATCTGCCCATCTCTTTGACCAAAAGGAAATTCTATCCCCATTGTCAATTTTACATTTGAACACTTGATTAAGATGGAGTCTGCATTTGAAAATGTTTTCACAAACATGCATGTCAGAGCTCTTATTACAATGGAAGAGGTCTGTATTTCAAGTATTCACATGCATAGAATTGTAACCATAGGTTTCCTTCTTTTGTCAGATATTTCCAACACAATTTACATTGAAATGTCATATTAGTTGATTTAGTTTTCCTAATAGCCAATCTTCCTTTAGATTTTGGTAGATATGTTTTATCCGAAACTTAAAGGCCATACCCTTTTTTGTGTATGATTTTTTCTAGAAGAAATCTCTATTATTTTTGGTGATTTCTTTTAGAAATTCGATGCATTAGTTGAGTTTGCTAATAATGATTCAAGATGAGATAGGATAGCTCTTGCTGGTTTAGATTGTACATTAGATTTCTATATGCCTCATTTTGCTTAGCTTTAGTAATACTCTCTTGTGATGAAAAAAGGTAATAATATCATAGAAATTATCTTTGTGTCATAGAAGATTGGACAACCTAAGGCCATTGTTCAACCCATAATTATAACATTTTATATCCTTTTATTATCTAATATTTACTCAAAATAAATCATCAAATTAGGATTTTAATAATATTTTATTTATTTTATAGTAATTAGAAAAACTTGGAAAAATAAATAATTAGCTCAAATGAAGTTTTGGACCAAGTTGAAGAGGATAAGAAAGAAGATGAAGGGAGAAAAACCAGCCCAGCCCATCTAGGCCCAATGAGCAGTGCTTGCCCCCAACCGAGACTTCAGTTCTCTTTCACTCCCATATACTCGCGGGCCTGACCCTAGTCTCCTCCGTGGCCTAATTACGCGACCCAGTCGACCCCCTGTGTCCAACTTTCCTTTCTCACTCTCACCCCCCCTCATACAAGCCTGATTCTGTTCACGATGCAGCCCAATCTATTTCTCGGTTTCTCTCTCCAAACGGGCCTATATTTTTGTTCCACCTGAGGCCCAGCGCCCAGCTTGCTCACAATTTCCAGCCCCGCCCCCCCTTTCACTTAATCCTCCACACAGTTGGCACGTGACGTAGCGAACCCCTTCCTCCTTCCTCTGTCCGTGGCTTACTCAAATGCTCGAACAGCTCGTTGCTGGTTCTTCTTCCTCGCTTGTCCAGAAAAGCCTGCCCTCCTTTCTCTCTCCTCCTTCAATCACTTCATTAATTTTTCCATGAATTCCAGTCATTTCCCACCAACTCCATCATCATCACCATCAAGAGTTTAGCGGTTACAAGGAGTTTAATGGAGGAATTCATTTAAGTAATGAAGACCTGATTATGGGGGCGGGAAATAGATGATAAGAGCAGCAGCATCGAATCAAAAGGGGAGGGGTGTGGTTCTACGTCTTTTCCTTTATTGTCAGATCTAGTTTTTTTAGTTTCACAAATTTGATGTTAGTTAATTTGGGCTAGTTGAATTCGAGTAAAAGTCCCTGATTTGGCTTGGAATATATCAATTTGGGTTCAAATTTGTTATGCTCTGTTCGATTTTGATTCTCTTGCTTTAGTTGTTGGCAGTTGCCCTGTCTCCTTCTTCATTCCTGCTCACTCTGCCTGTTAATGGAAGCTATCCCATACTCGTTTTTCATATGGGTCGCACAACTGGAACAGAGGGTAGACTTTTTATATTTGTTGTTCTCACATTAGTTTTACCTACAAAATCATGCTCGTATCATATCCAATTCAGAGTAATATTGTTGCTTCTGATTAAATGGCTTTCTGAAATTTAGTAGATCTTTGGTAGATAATTTAGTAGATAATTTAGTTCTTTTTTTTAGCTTTAATTTTTATTATTCAATTCAATCTACCATGTGTCGATTTAGGCTATTTGTTAACTTAGACGAGTTAGTGTTCATAACCCATCCCTATGGATGGACACCTGTAGGTATCACAACGATAAAACTATACGCTTGCAGATTTTACAACAAGTTTTTGCCTTTTTGGTACCTTTGTCGGGGACGACATTTATGGAATTAGGTTATGCATTGACTGTTGAGTCATAGTTTAGTTGATTAAATCGTTTTCGTTTCATTAATTTTGATTTCGTTTGAGTGTTTATTTAGTCTTAGTTGTTTTAGTTTAATTTAAATTTCTTTTGTTTTTGATTGTTGATAAGAGTTTGTATTTTGATTTTGATTTTGATTAATTTAATTTCGGTTTTTAGTGATTATTTTACGCATGAAAAAATCAGAACTAATAGTTTAATCTTGTGCAGAGAAAGAATTGAAATTGAAAAAAATCTCCAATGTAGGTTTTTCTAGATTTCCTATTTTTGTTTTGATTTTTCGGTGCTGTTTTTGAGCTTATTTTTCTAGATCTTCAGTGTCTGGGGGAATTTTTGTTGAATTTTTAGGCCTTTTTGGAATTTTTAGCAATTTTTAGAAATAATTTTCTGGTTTAATTTTTCTGCACTATTGTAGGACCAAAAAATTGGAAAAAAATATATTTATGTTACTTGTGATTGTGTTGAATTTTCTGTGTATAGTGTTTTGATTTTGGAGTTTGATTTTCTATTTTATTTTATTTTCATTTTTTTATAGGTTTTTACATTTTCTATTTTTTGTGTGCTTAAAAAATCAGAAAAGAAAAAAGATGTTCGTATTTTGCATTTGTGCTTCTTTTCAATTTTTTATTTTTATTTTTTTTTGGTTAGGTCATTTCTTCATGTTTGAGTCGTTTTGGTCTTTCTTTTCTTTATGCCATATAGTGTTATTTTTGTTAGTTTCTTTTTTTGTTAACTTAATTGTTTAACTGTTTTGTTTTTGTTTTAGTCATTAGTTTATAGTTAATTACCTTAGAGTCATCGTTTTTTCTTTTACTTTTTCTTTCAATAACAAATCCTTAAAAAATTTGAAAATTCTTTATATTGAAAAAAAAGAGTTGTCAATTTTAAATTTCCCATAATTTGAACAGGAACCTTTCTGAAGCTATTTATCAGGGCTTATGATGAACCTCTATATTTTCTCAATTTCAGCCCCTAATCGACCCCTTCTCTCAATGTTTTCATGTTCAATCTTACTAAGAGAAGGGCCGAATTAACCTCCTTTAGCGCACTTTTTACTCATACAACATCTTTTGATATTTTCAGGGACTTTATCGAAGAAACAGAAAGATGAACGACATTTAGCAGAAATGAGTGCCAAGGAGGCGAGTTAAACCGTGAAAACGCATCGCACGAAAGTCCCAACGAATCGAAATAACGCTAACCAGCCGAGCCACAAAAACCGACAACGCACGCCCGACCAGCCAATTGGCACACCGGTGCCACTTGTCGGTTTTGGCCGGTTTTTGCCAGATATTTGGCACGGCACCACCGTGCCTCAGGGCACAACCGTGTCACCCCCATTCCGCGTCGCAACTTAAATTTTCCTTTGGGGTTATTTTGGGTCTCATTCAGTTTTCATTCGGTTTTCTCTTCACAGACATTTTCTCAGGCGATTTTTAGGTTTCACTAGAGAGTTTTATTTTCACTTTTGATTTCGCTATTGGATTGAAGTTTATGCTACCTTGAGTTCATTCAATTAATTTCAGGTTCTTAATTCTCTCTCCTCTCTTGTTCTTTATTATTTTGAGGTTTGTCATGATTATTAAATTGAATATTGTGGTTGTTGTTGAAAAGATGATTGTAGGCTAAATCTCTTAACTTGGGTTAGGATTAATGCCGTCTATGTATTATTGAATCATGGATTAGCCTTAGTCCTTACTTTCCCCTTATTTGTTTGTGATTTCTACTATACACGCCACATGCTCGATGAAATGCTTGAAAGAGTATTTATCCATTTTTGTTAGAATTTAGAGGAACGTTGAGAGACGAAACCTTTACTTAGTGTGGCTTAGTAGACAATTAGAGTTTTAATATGAAATAATTAAGATTCTAATTGGGATTTATAAATCTTGTAATCCTTCAATTTTTAATCCCATGAAAATAGGTGAGTATAGTTGTAGGATTAATCTTCGACCCTTAAGAAAGGGAGGAGATGGGCTTAACTGACAATCTACCACTCGTAATGCATGCTTGGGTTTGTTTGGCGAGGTTAATAACAGATTCACTGGCATAGTCGTGCTATTAATTCCAACCTAAGTGTTTTCCATTCTGCTGCTTATTTCATTAGTTAGTCGTTAGAATTTTCCTTAGTTTAATTCTCAATCTACAATTTTGATCGCCTAGATTGAGTAATCTAATTAATTCTAGTATTTGGAACCAAGTTCCTTGTGGAATACAACCCGTACTTGCTGTGTGCTAGCTATAGCTACACCGTCCACTTGCGGCATTTTTAACTCAACAAGTTTTTGGCGCCGTTGCTGGGGACCTTGCGCCTTTCAATATTAGAACCGATTCGAGTACTCTAGACTACGCATTTCTTTTTTCTTTTGTTTTAGTTTATAATTCTTCTTATTCTTACTGAAAACTGTTTACGTTGTGGTAGTGTTTGCTTTTGTATGCGCAGGAGGAGTCAAAGGGATCAAGACCTTATCCCATTGGATCCTCAGATAGAAGCAGCAGCACGCAAGCGTAGCAGAGAAGCGAGAAGGAGGAAGAAAACAGAAGCAGTGATGGTAGGGCAAGACCAGAGGGTGTTGCGCGACTATGCCCTGCCATAAGCGTCAGGTATCACATCGTCTACTGTGAACCTGATAGTCGAAGCCAACAACTTCGAACTCAGTCCCGTGCTCATCACCTTCGTAGAGCGGGACCAGTTCAGCGGCCGCCCCTCGAACAACGCCAATGTGCACCTTCGCAAATTCCTTGCGAAGTGGATCACCATCAAACTCAACGGGGTGACCACCGATGCGATTTGACTAAGGCTCTTCCCATTCTCACTGAGGGATAGAGCCAGTGACTGGCTGCAGAACGAGGAGCCCAACTCGTTTACCACCTGGGATGCTCTCTCAAAGGCTTTCCTTAGCGAATACTTCCCATGTGACAAGACTGTCAAGTTGAGGACGGACATCACCTCCTTCACCCAGCAGGATGGAGAGTCCCTGTACGAGGCCTAGGAGAGGTTTAAAGACCTCCAGTAGCAATGCCCCCACCACGGAGTTCTAACTGGCTCCTAATCCAAACTTTCTACAATGGGTTGGAGCGGTCAGTGAAGATTTCTGTCGATGCCGCAGCAGGGGGCGCTCTCATGGGCAAGTCTATTGAAGCGGCGAAGGCATTGTTGGAAGAGATGGCTTCTAATAATTATCACTGGTCGAGTGAAAGAGCCACCCCTAGGCGGGGCGGTGGCAGACACGAGGTGGACGCTGTTACCCTCCTAGCCAGCAGGGTAGACGCCCTCGTACAGCAACTGGATAACGTGGCTACCCCATCAGTTACTTCTGCGGGGCCATCAATGGGGCCTATATATACTGTGAAGCCTATGGTGTACAGGGACATACCTCCGTTGAGCGTTACAATGCTCCCCCTAGCATTGAACACGTCAACGCTTTCCACAATTACAATCCACCACCACAAAATAACCCCCAACCTACCACCTATAGCCAGGGTTGGAAGAGTCACCCGAATTCCCTCTACAAAAATCTCAACCCTCACCCCAGAGTTCTGTCCAGCCACCTGGTTTCCACAACAGAGCTCCCTACAATCCACCCCCTCCACCTCCTGAACCTGCATCTCACTTGAAGGGTCTCATGGAACGCTTCATAGCGACCCAAAACAAGACCAACGAGACTCTTAGTGAGTCAATCACCCTACTGACCTCCAGGGTCGATGCTATGGCCACCCATCGGAAGACGATGGACACCCAGATCGCCCAGATCTCCCAACGGGTGAGCCACTTGTCCCGACCTCAGGGGCATCTGCCAAGCCAGCCCAAGACTAACCCCCGCGGTCACGTCAATGCCATCTCCATGATAAGAGAGGGGATAGAGGAGAGCCTGGTGATGGTTCTCCAGGAGGTAGTTTCAATTCCTGATTCTACAGGAACAGAGGGGAAGAAGACAGCAGAGAATCTGAGTTCTGCTGGGGAGCCTAGACCTTCACCCCCCGCTCGTACTTACCAGCAACCAGTGCCTTTCCCTTAGAGACTGGCATGGTCCAAGCTATCTCAGCTTGAACCTAGATTTGCGCAATTCCTGGATACTCTACGCTGAATCTATGTCAATTGCCCCTTCCTGGAGGCTCTCAAGGACGCACCTGCCCATTTGAAGTTCTTGAGAGAGCTCCTGTCTAAGAAGGGAGAACCTGGGGAAGCTTCAGTGGCTCCCATTGGCAGGTCCTGCAGCGCGCTTTAACCGAGACGGTCGCAATCAAAACTGCAAGATCCTGACAATTTTTCTATCCCATGCTACATAGGAGATATGCAGATTGAGAGAGCCCTTTGCGATCTGGGCGCCAGCGTGAGCCTCATGTCGCTCTCTCTCTGCAAGAAGTTGCAATTACGGAACCTCATGCCTACCAGTATGACTATTCAGTTAGCAGACGGCTCCCCTAGGCAGCCTCTCCGCATTTTGGAGGATGTCCCGATCCAGGTGGACAAGTTTTTTATCCTATGTGATTTCGTCGTTCTTGACATGGATGAGGACTTTCCAGCCCCACTCATCTTAGGTCGCCCATTCCTTGCGACTGCCGGGGCAGTGATCGATGTTCAAGCAGGCACTCTATACTTCCAACTGTGTGGGGAGAGTGTGGACTTCAGTTTCCCTCCCCCCGCTCCGCCTTTAGCGCCTGTCCTTCCCTCACCTTTTGAGGAGCCTATCTCCATTTCTCCCTTCGATGCTGTTCCTGGGGTTGATATATTTGATGGAAATGGGGGACCCCACATGCTGTTTCAAGGTTCTTCGACTGTTTCTGCGGCCGTCTCGATTCGTTTCGCGACCGCTTCTACTTATCCTGGGGAGGTAGAGGATCCTACGTCACATTTCTACACCCACCCCAGGCCACCTCCCGCATCATTACCCTGTACTATTTGGAGGTAAGGGTCAAGTTAAGGACCTTAAACAAGCGCTTCTTGAGAGGCACCCCAAGCATTTACCTACTTTTGGAAAAAAAAAGACAAAAAACAAAGAAAAAAGGATGTTTTCTTTCCCGCCCACCAACCCTTTTTTCCCCTAGCCGCTATTGGTTCTACCTTTTCCTTGGCTTTCTCTATGTCCTTTTCATTGAGGACAATGGAAGTCTCAAGCATGGGGGGTGCGCTTACAGCTCTTTGGGAAAAATTGTGGACTTGGGGCGCGGGATGTATGACATCACTTGCATTCGCATCATATAGATAGGACTTCATATAATTTCACTAGGTTGTTTTTACATTTTCCGTTTATTAGATCATGTAGTGTAGAGCATATAGGTTAGATTTTGCATCTAGGAAAGGAGACATGATCAAGCTGGGCGTCATTAAGATTTCTAGGTACTACTTCTTGCCCGTCTCTTTGCTTCCCCTTATATCCTTTACCACTTTCTTAGTTAGATTTATTGCTTTTTAATAAATGTGTGCAGAAACCACTCTTATGAAGAGAACACAAGGGATGATGATTGATTGATCTGGTTGAGTTGTGTGTTGAAGTATGGCTTGTTATGGTGTGAACTTTTGTGAATTGCGCTCCAACATTGCCATCTGTATTTCCCCTACCCTATGTTTTATGTCATATTGCTCTTGAGATTCATGTGACTTAGCCTAATTGACCTCGATAAGTGGGACATACCTTGAAGTAAGTTGTTGGACTATGGTAGACTTAGCTGTGAGACTTAAAGCCTGATGACTATTCACTGCATTTAGTCTCGTACTTTCCTTCATGTGTGACTCATCCAAGATTGCATCTCTAGAACTTGGTCTTATTCTCTTTGAAATCGCATTTAGCATGTACATGTATTAATATGATTGAGGTAATTTTTGTTCTATTTAGCCACATGAGCCAAAAAGCCACCCCTTTATATGCACTACCCTCTTTGCTAGCCCTTTGTGCCTTTCCTTTTGTCTTTGTTGTTGCCCCCTACGCACTACACACTTGGTCTATCGATATTCTCCATATCCTTGTCAAGGTTTAGTGGAGCGATACTTCCATGTTGAGTTGGGTTTGCTGCGAAGGTTAGCTCACCTTGGGTACGTTATTAGTGGCTTGTTTGGGGGGATTCGTGATTCAAGTTTGTGTTCCCCATGCATTCACATGCCTTTTTCCTTTCAAAGAAAAGAAATAGAAATGAATGAAAAAGGAGGAAGCAAAGGAAAAGAAAAGAAAAATGGAGAAGAAAAAAAAAAGGAAAGAAATAGAAAATTTGTGAATAAGGTGTTTGGCATGGGAGTGTGACAATGAGATTGCTAAATTCCTCTCTTAAGGTTTTTGTGGAGTTTGTTGCTCAAATTTTCAATTGTGGTGTGAAGTTGTTATTCCGACATTAGTTGTGGAAGTATTTTTTGCTCCCTAGTCTTTTGACTATTAGCTCCACTTTTCCCAAATTTATTCCACTTCTCACCCTTTCCCTTTGACCCCATTACATCCCTTTACAAGTCCTCATGATTTACACATTACACTTTGCATTAGGCAGTGGAGAATTGAGAACTCTACCAAGCTTATGGTAGTTTCTTGATTGGGTATAGTATTGAGTACACCCTTGTTACATATTCTAAACACATTAAGGCGAGTGTTCCACTTTGTCCTAAAGTGAGGTTCCACCAGTCCTGCTTACTCACCACTCATCAAGGAAGGTCATGTCTTGTTATGTGCTTTGATACTAGGACATTTGATGCATTGCATTTGGGTATGGGGATTCATGGAAGGAAGTGTGCATGCTATATTTAAATTGTTTCACTCTTTGACTTGGCCACCTCTAATGCATAGTTTAACTTGGATTATTAAGTATTCGTCCCTTGCCTAAAGAGGGTGTGTTAAGAGGTTTACCCTCCTCCCTGATCTTTCATAGCGTAGTCTTGCTTGGGGACAAGTAAGAGATAAGCATTGGGGCGTGATGAACCTCTATTTTGTCCCACTTTCAGCCCCTAATCGACCCCTTCTCTCAGTGTTTTCATATTCAATTTTACTAAGAGAAGGGTCGAATTAACGTCCTTTAGCGTACTTTTTACTCATATAGCATCTTTCGATATTTTCAGGGACTTTATCGAAGAAACAGAAAGATGAATGACATTTAGCAGAAAGGAGTGCCAAGGAGGCGAGTTAAGCCGCGAAAAAGCATCGCACGGAAGTCCCAACGAATCGAAACAACGATAACTAGCCGGGCCACAAAAACCGATGAAGCACGGCCGGCCAGCCAAGTGGCACGGCCTGGCCCTGCCAAGTGGCACGCCGGTGCCGCTTGTTAGTTTTGGCCGGTTTTTACCAGATATTTGGCACGGTGCCACCGCGCCTCGGGGCACAACCGTGCCACCCCCATTCTGCGTCGTGACTTAAATTTTCCTTCAGGGTTATTTTGGTTCTCATTCAGTTTTCATTCAGTTTTCTCTTCACAGACATTTTCTTAGGCGATTTTTAGGTTTCACTAGAGAGTTTTATTTTCACTTTTGATTTCGCTATTGGATTGAACTTTGTGCTACCTTGAGTTCATTCAATTAATTTCAGGTTCTTAATTCTCTCTCCTCTCTTGTTCTTGATTATTTTGAAGTTTGTCATGGTTATTGAATTGAATGTTGTGGTTGTTGTTGAAAAGATGATTGTAAGCTAAATCTCCCAACTTGGGTTGGGATTAATGCCGTCTATGTATTATTGAATCATGGATTAGCCGTAGTCCTTATTTTCCCCTTGTTTGTTTGCGATTTCTACTATGCATGTCACATGCTCGATGAAATGCTTGAAAGAGTATTCATCCATTTTTGTTAGAGTTTAGAGGAACGTTGAGAGACGAAACCTTTACTTAGTGCGGCTTAGTAGACAAGTAGAGTTTTAATATGAAAATAATTAAGATTCTAATCGGGATTTGAGATTGTAAATCTTATAATCCTTCGACTTTTAGTCCCATGAGAATAGGTGACTATAGTTGTAGAATTAGTCTTCGACCCTTGAGAGAGGGAGGAGATGGGCTTAACTGACAATCTATCCACTTGTAATGCATGCTTGAGTTTGTTTGGTGAGTTAATAATTGATTCACTGGCATAGTCGTGCTATTAATTCCAACCTAAGTGTTTTCCATTCTGCTACTTATTTCATTAGTTAGTCGTTAGAATTTCCCTTAGTCAAATTCTCAATCAATAATTGTGATCGCCTAGATTGAGTAATCTAATTAGTTCCAGTAATTGGAACCAAATTCCCTGTGGAAGATGACCCGTACTTGCCGTGTGCTAGTTACAGCTACACCATACACTTGCGGTATTTTTAACTCAACAAGTTTTTGATCCTCCTATTAAGGTTTTTTATTGGCTAAAACCTAACCTAAACTGCTATAAAAAACTTGATAGGAAGAATTCGAGTTTTAAATTTATAACCCCAAGTGCAAGATTTATCGTCGAGTACTCAGGGTGCCGTCCACTGAGAGTTGGGTTTCAAGTACCGAGATTTGTTTAAGTGGTTCAAGCTAGGCTAACCGAAAGGGAAGGAGGGTAAACTAAACTACGCTAACAAACATAGAAAAACCAACTTGGAGTTGTGATATGACCAACGGACGAACCAACTAATTGAGACGAGTCCTAACCTATCTAAACTACATTATAAACGAGAGATGTTCGGTTGCCCCATCGAAGACCACCCAAGCCTTCTCTCAAGGGTCATGAGCTAGTCTAATTAGTCTAACCACCTATTTTCATGGGGCTAGCCCAATTAGACCACAAAATTAGCAACCCCCGTACCTAGCTCGAATCAGATACTATTTTCATGTCCCCAACTCGGCTATTCCCTCTCCTACACTAGCTAATTGATCTCACCTCTCAGCATAAGTCAATCATCCAAAAATATGGATGAAAGCTCTTTCAAGCATTTCATCGAACACTTGGCGGGCGTGAGAGAAAACTCTAAGTTCTAGGCATAGATTGGTTATGGTTAGGTGTAACACCCCCAACCCCTAGGGCCAGGAGCGTTACGTTTCCTTAACTTCTTACTTAAAATTTTGGGGCGAAACGGATAGAGTTTCCCCTAAAAACTGACCGTTTCCAGGCTAAAAGCCTTACAATAAACCCCTGCAAATCAACGGAAGCGTGAAACATTTGAAAGAAGCACAACGGCTATACGCTGGACTTCATAGCTCAACGAGCCACTCGCTCAGAGTACACCAAGCATAATAGTTTATTAATAAAGAATAAATGAAAGATACAACTCAACGGTTCACACAACCGGAGTATCGGGGTTTACATCCCAAAACATAACTAACTTTAACCAAGAAGACATCTAACTAATTAGATGGTTGGCTCATGCAGTCATACAGAGCGACCTTTATACGATATACATTACATGAACTAGAATGCTTGGTTTACATACGTTTACAAACTAAGAATACATTACATGACTTCATTAAAGACATAAGTAGGCACACATGACACCTTACAAGCGAGAATAGACTCTATCTGGACATAGCTGACTCAATTTCTTCCTGTCACAAAGAAAACCTGGGAGGAAAGGGAAAAGAGTAGTGGGATGAGCAACCACACGCTCAGTGAGTGTCCCCCGACCCTCTCAAAACCAAAACCATTGCAGGTAATAATATCTTTAATAGTCACATATCGCGTATTCATACTTTACTATCATATTAGTCATTCATAAAACCCTTATGGAAGGATCACTAAACATAAACTTCATTTTAACCACTCAAACATATTTCTAGGCCCCTCAATGACTAAGTTCCTTTACTAACAAGCAGTTATACACATAAGCAAGCATCAAGGGCTAAGCATAGCGATCTTTCTTTTTATAACATAACTTCTTAGCAGTCTATTTTAACTATACATGAAATATCATTCACATGATGTGCACACAGGGTTATCTCTTTTCATAATCTTACTTTTCTTAGCATTTCATTCATATGATATATATAAGGCACACACAATTTCAAGTCTCATTCAAATCTCATTCATATGGTATGCATGAAATATGATCATAAGGCCTTCTTTTTTATGATCGTATCTTACTTAGCATCTCATTCATAAGTTGTACTTGGAACGTTCACATAGCGCTTTATTTTCATTCGCATACTTTACTTAGATCTCATTCATATGATATGTGCAAGCATATTTCTTTCTTCTTGTGAAACACTTTACTTAGCCGTACTTGAAATATCATTCACATTTCATTCATAAGAAAAGCACAGAACATGCACAGAAAACTTTTCTTCTTTTCTTGAAAACACTTTGCTTAGAATCTTAAGGCCCATAAAAACTCTTGTCTTAGCCTCTTTGAAGCTCATTTTCATTAAAGGAAATCTCTTTTGTATTGGTCATACAATGACCTTTATGAGTTTTTCATATTTCATTCCATATGGCCTCTTAGGGCCCGTAAAAACTTTCTTTCCTTTCGAAACACTTAGAATGGCAAAATGCCAACTGCTTTTCTTTGCTTATTAGGAAAATACACATGGCATAAGATCATTACAGGGTGCTGATTGGGTGAGATCTATTCTCAACCCCATAGTGAGACCTAACGCTCACGCTTAAGCTCTTACTCCCGGGATGGCTACTTATAACATATCAGACCATCACCCTCGTCAGGGTCTTCTAGGGTCTCCTAGTACCAGGACTTATTCCCTAGGCTAACATCATTCATAACATATTGTCCGAAGCACATTATCTTAGCCAATTGAAAGCGTATGAGCCATAACGGCTAATAATTTTGCTGCCTCTCACAGCAAAATCCTTTTTCATGCATCGCACTTTCTTTTTAATCAAATTCTTTAGGGATTCCCCCGTTCAAGCGATTTCACTCCCAAAACGAAGTTCGTATAGCTAAAGTGGGCCATTGATTGCTATTAGTCATGGCTACTATTGTTTTGAAACACGAGAAACATCCTTTTTCAAAACAACACCTTCACACGCATAATGCATCTTAATAACATAAAAGGGGAGGGATTTGCTTGTATTACAGTTAAGCACTTCATAATTATTTCAGCAACACAATGAGCCATACACGACCTCGCAATCTACACAATTGTGGTTAATGCACAACCCAGGCTCCCTCCTCACAAGCACTGTACCACAAAGAACTTTGAACCACTCATAGTTCTACCTCAAACCATCCAACTACCATCTCGGTTTTTAATTTAGTAATCATAACATATTATCATGCAAGCTTATAAAGAGACGTGTAATAGGGTTTATACACTTATCTTAGCAAGCAGCACCATCCAGCGGTGCATTATAGCATATATAAGCACATACACATATATATCTATATCGCATCAACTTGAAGTAGGCACTTAATGAACCGTATTAAACTAATAATGCATGAAACGACGTACGTCTAGGAATTGAGCATGTCATACCCATGTCATTTTAAATCACTATTCAGGCATAAAATAACTAGTTAAGCAACATCGATTCAAGGGTTTCATTTATTATATCGAAGTTACTATTCAGGCCTAATTAAACCAACTAAGCCTCATATGAATCAAGGCATTCGTTTATTATATCAAAATTACTATTTAGGCATACATTAACCAATTAGACAAACATCGAATTAAGGGTTTCATTCATCATATCAAAGTTACTATTGAAGCCTAATTAAACCAGCTGAGCATAATATGAATCAAGGCATTCATTTATTATATCGAAGTTACTATTCGAACCCATTTACCTCATTCAAACATAGTACGATTCTAGGTATTCATTTGTCATATCGATGCTACTATTTAAACTTAATTAGGTCATTTAAACGGAATACGATTCTGGGCATTCTTTTATTACGTCGAAGTCACTAATCGAGTCAAATTTTCAGGCACATATTAACTGAATTTACCTGAATCAATTCTAAACATGCATAACTCGTTTCGAACTAAACTCTCAGGCACGTATTAATTGAATACACTAAAATCGATCCTAAACTTGCATAACTCGCTTTGAACTAAACTTTCAGGCATGTATTAATTGAATATACTAAAATCGATCCTAAACATGCATAACTAGTTTCGAACTAAACTTTCAAGCACGTATCAACCGAATATACTAAAATCGATCCTAAACATGCATAGCTCGTTTCGAACTAAACTTTCAGACATGTATTAATCGAATATACTAAGATCGATCCTAAACATGCATAACTCGTTTCGAGTTAAAACATTTTCGAATGTAATAATAATTTAGAAGGGGAAGAATACTTACTTGGACTAGCTTAAATTCAACCCCAATAGAGTAATTTCACGCCCCAACGCACGCCCAATTCGCTGAACTCGAACCCTAGCTCGACTGCTTACTAAACCCGAAACCCTAGCTTCTAATTTGATGAAGCTTCAATGCGGTTTGGGTCGAATTCGACCCCTTAATTTATAATGGGGGTCAATTTTGGTGAGTATGGCCGGATTCCGGCACGTGGGTGGTGAATTTGGGGCGGCGACGTGTGGGTTTTCTGGGTTGTTTTGGCCATGAGAAATTGGAGATGGAGAGTGGTGTGGCGGACGGCCGGTGACGCATGGGTAAGGGACCGGTGGTTGCCTCCTCTCGCCGGCAGCACGTGGCGGACGGCGGTGACGCCAGACGCCGGCCAGTGGTTGCCGATGAGAGAGAGAGAGAGAGAGAGAGAGCAGTGAGTGTTAGAGAGAGAGAGAGAGGGATCGTTGGGGGCCTCAGGTCTCAGGCACCCGAATTAGCCCCCTTATTCTAATTTCCTTTTCCCTTTTTTTATGTTGCTCAATTAACATAAAACTGCTAGGTTCCAGTCCCAAACTCGTTAGCAATTAGACTAAACTCGTGTTGAAATGTCCTACAACTAACATTTTGATTTAAACTTCGGGAATCGACTAAATTAAACTATCGATATAATTTAAAGGCACAATTAGCATGACTTAACTTTAAAATCAATAATAGCGTTAATAATTCTTTTTAATAAAATTATCGCTCACATAAGCATATCAATACTAATTTAACTCGTATAGTTACTAAAAATACGATTTTTATAACGTAAAAAGTAAGACAACCAAGTTAACTTAAAACAAAGAAGGCGGGTCTTACACTCTTCCCCCCTTAAAAGAATTTCGTCCTCGAAATTCTAAATCTAAGTTCGGTCAATCCGAGAATGTACGCACACAGCTATGATCAACACGGTAGATTTCCAAAAGGTTTCATTTTACAATCACTACTTTTCAACCGAAAGAAAATGGCTTATGGTATCCAGTCTCCTCCTCGCCAATCCTCTTCAACCGTCTACTCACTCTATTTAGGCGCCGAGGGCAAATCGTATTGAAGCGGGGCAAATGAGTTGGCATGGATAACCATATCAAATTTATTTTAAATGAACATCATCTTTAAAATTTTTATCTAAACAATACTAGAATCGCAATGACTACTCTACACTTACACATGAACACGAGCTGACATTTAAAGGATTTTTCATGTATGGCAACTTAAACATAATAATTCGAGGTCATATCAAGGCATTCAACTTAACCAAGTTCATTCTAAGACATGAAGAAATCGAATTATTTTAAAATCAAATCAGTCAACCAAGGCTTCCGTATCACAGCAAAGTAGCAAGGACACCAAAGTAGCAACGACATGAGATAACTCAGCATCTACAAGACTAATAATTATGAGCGACCTCAATCACTGTTACAAGGTTATGACATGTACATTACTGAGAGTAATTCATGGTGCTATCAATTAGCAAGCAAACAAGAACTTAGAAGAAAAATAGCATGCTAACAATGCAGGCTAATGGGCAGTGGGGGTTCAATATGTTACTTGTAAGCACGTTGTTTCAGGTAGAGATCACCCACCAGGACTAGTAGTTTTCATAGGGGAAGGAAGGCTTCTAAGTACTTAATTTGCATACATATATTTTCAAAACCGTTGCTCAAGCATGTGAGTTACGGGGCATAATACAGCAAGCAACATGGGAGTTAGTAGAGCAATTACTCAAGAGCTCCTAAGCTTATGTCTCATGTTAGAACTATAATAAACTAAACAAAAGATTTCTGGCCAGAGTGTGTAGCTGAAAGGATAACAAGTTGACGAGATAATCACAATAGCTTAGTTAATGGAAAGTTCAACCATAGGGTCTTCATAGAGAACTGATTATCTCTACTTACTGAGAACATGCAAGTAAGATGACATGGTCATAGACATGAATCTACACCCCTTTTGCACCCTTATAAGAATATCACAAATATATACGCAACACAACCAACCCACACCAAATCATGCATATTTCACAATTCGACGATCAAGTGATGTATAGACTCCAATACGACCACAAGCACCCCAAGCACATTATCGTGTCACATGAACCAGATAGACAATCACATATTCACGCAAATGTAGGTCTCTAAGATTACAAACTATTATTATGCAGAACAGTAGCATGATAATACTGAAACCAAAACAAAAACAATCCCACGATACCAATGGCAATAAGCAAGTTAGCTAATAAAGTAAAATACACTCTAAGGTTTCCCCATGAAGTTTATCACGTAACATATGGTACAAGATAGCACGATCATGTCATGCCATGACACTTGGATCAATCATTCTAATGGTCATTTTATGCAACTCACACACCAAATTTAGAATAAAGAATTTAAATATGACCTTGGATGCATTATCACGCTTCCCTCCTAAAACATGAACAATATAAAGGTGAACACATGCGAATGCAGCCTCTTACAGTCATTACATCATGCATTAAATACATGGGTATGCAACCACTCAAGCTATACCATAAGATAATAAAATTCGTGGAGGGTAAACAATGGCTCAGAGATCATACTGTTTGACAAATCACATAAGTTAAATTGTTCGGTTAATTCAGCCACATGCTTGACCAAACTCAAGCTAAGCAAACACCACGAAGTGCATTTACTAAACAATTCATTGACAAAACATATCAAGGACTATTTAATAACAAGTCCAAAGTAACTATATAAGCTCCTATGAGCTTAGCACTACACGTATGCTGCGTTGATGCTCAAAGACACTTAAGCTCATTCATTGTCACGTAAGAATGTACCTATATGACCGTCTGTAAATGCAAACCCTAGGTTGCAACCTATAATAAAAGGATAAGTCTTGGGTCTATAGCTTATGGGCCTATATGCTTCCGCTGTGCTACTCTGATCAATCAAATAAGGGCAAGAATATATGAATGCAGGTTTCTATGGTCGTCTCATCATGCTTCAAACACAGGTGCATGCAGTTACTTAGCTACAACATGAAATTATAGAAGTCACGGAATGCAAATAATGAGTCAGGGGTCATGTCATGCTATGAATTACGAAACTTGTATTACTAAACGACCAAGTCATATAATAAACTAACTTAAGTCAAGCAAACATCAAGAAATGCAGCAACTTATTCATAAAACACATAACTGGTCATGGACACATCAAGCAGCGAATGCATCTTAACAAGTAAGTATTCAATACATCTAGTTATACATAGAAGCTTATGCTCATAGAACAAGGTACGAACACCATTTAAAACAAATGCAAGTCTCCAGACGCAACAGTAAGGCCTAATTATGGAATTAGAAAGGTCTTTTATGCGAAAGGAAAACTTTAACTCACTCTTTAGGAAGGATCTCAACTTTCAAGGTCTCCATGTTTCGAAAGGAGAATGGCTTAACTGCTTCTAGTTTATTCCCTACCAACCATTGAGTGCGTCTGCTCACTCCATTATGGGGCCCGAGGAGCAAATCGTACTTCAGGGGCAAAGATGAGCTTAGAATCCAATCATTCGAATTCAAATCATATGTTCTTTAAACTTTCGATTGAGCTAAGAGTTAACTTATCCACGAAAATACGAGTCACTCAGCCTACACCTTAGCAAATGGTTCTTTCATCCAACCAATCAGCTCACTGAAGCCGCACCTAGCGCTAACATTCACATAAAACTCATATTTGCACGCAAGGTAGGCATGTATCACGTCATTGTAAACGCGTTCCTAGGAAACTATATGAGATGCAAGACTTAGGTGCGGCCTATGGTCGCAGGACCATGCTCTGATACCATCAATTGTAACACCCCCAGCTCCTAAGGCCAGAAGCGTTACGTTTTTTTAAATTCTTACTTAAAATTTTGGGGCGAAACGGACAGAGTTTCCCCTAAAAACTTACCATTTCCAGGCTAAAAGCCTTACAATAAACCCCTGCAAATCCATGAAAGTGTAAAACATTTGAAAGAAGCTCAACGGCTATACGCCGGAGTTCATAATTCAATGAGCCACTCGCTCGGAGTACACCAAACAGAATAGTTCATTAATAAAGAATAAATGAGAGATACAACTCAACGATTCACACAATCGGAGTATTAGGGTTTACATCCCAAAACATAGCTAACTTTAACCAGGAAGACATCTAACTAATTAAATGGTTGGCTCATGCAGTCATACAGAGCGACCTTTATACTATATACATTACATGAACTAGAATGCTTGATTTACATACGTTTACAAACTAAGAATACATTACATGATTTCATTAAAGATGTAAGTAGGCACATATGACACCTTGCAAGTGAGAATAGACTCCATCTTAACATAGCTGAGTCAACTTCTTCCTATCACAAAGAAAACCTGGGGGAAAAGGAGAAAGAGTAGTGGGTTGAGCAACCACACGCTCAGTGAGTGTCCCCCGACCCCTTAAAATGAAAACCATTACAGGCAATAATATCTTTAATAGTCCCATATCGCGTATTCATACTTTACTATCATATTAATCATTCATAAAACCCTTATAGAAGGATCACTAAACATAAACTCCATTTTAACCACTAAAACATATTTCTAGGTCCCTCAATGACTAAGTTCTTTTACTAACCAGCAGTTAGGCACATAAGCAAGCATCAAGGGCTAAGCATAGGAATCTTTCTTTTTATAACATAACTTCTTAGCATTCCATTTTAACTATATATGAAACATCATTCACATGATGTGCACACAAGGTTATCTCTTTTCATAATCATACTTTTCTTAGTATTTCATCCATATGATATACCTAAGGCACACACGATGTCAAGTCTCATTCAAATCTCATTCATAGGGTATGCATGAAATATGATCATAAGGCTTTCTTTTTCATGATCGTATCTTACTTAGCATCTCATTCATAAGTTATACTTGGAACGTTCACATAACACTTTATTTTCATTAGCATACTTTACTTAGATCTCATTCATATGATATGTACAAGCATCTTTCTTTCTACTTGTGAAAACACTTTACTTAGCCTTACTTGAAATCTCATTCACATTTCATTCATAAGAAAAGCACAGAACATGCACAGAAAACTTTTCTTCTTTTCTTAAAAATACTTTGCTTAGCCTCTTGAGGCCCATAAAAACTCTTGTCTTAGTCTCTTTGAGGCTCATTTTCATTAAAGGAAATCTCTTTTGTATTGGTCATACAACTACCTTTATGAGCTTTTCATATTTCATTCCATATGGCCTCTTAGGGCCCGTAAAAACTTTCTTTCCTTTCGAAACACTTAGAATGGCAAAATGTCAACTGCTTTTCTTTGCTTACTAGGAAAATACATCTGGCATAAGATCATTACAGGATGCTGATTGGGTGAGAACTATTCTCAACCCCATAGTGAGATCTAACGCTCATGCTTAAGCTCTTGCTCCCGGGACGGCTACTTATAACGTATCGGACCATCACCATTGTTAGGGTCTTTTAGGGTCTCCTAGTACCAGGACTTACCCTCTAGGCTAACATCATTCATAATATATTGTCCAAAGCACATTATCTTAGCCAATTGAAAGTGCATGGGCCATAACGACTAATAATTTTGCTGCCTCTCATAGTGAAATCCTTTTTCATGCATCGTACTTTCTTTTTAATCAAATTCTTTAGGGATTCCCCCGTTCAAACGAGTTCACTCCCAAAACAAAGTTTGTATAGCTAAAATAGGCCACTGATTGCTATTAGTCATGCCTACTATTGTTTTGAAACACGAGAAACATCCTTTTTCAAAACAACACCTTCACACGCATAATGCATTTTAATAACATAAAAGGGGAAGGATTTGCACGTATTACATTCAAGCACTTCATAATCATTTCAACAACACAATAAGCCATACACAGCCTCGCAATCCACACGATTGCGATTAATTCACAACCTAGGCTCCCTCCTCACAAGCACTGTACCACAGAGAACCTCGAACTACTCATAGTTCAACCTCAAACCATCCAACTACCATCTCGGTTTACAATCTAGTAATCATAACATATTATCATGCAAGCTTATAAAGAGACGAGTAATAGGGTTTATGCACTTACCTAGACAAGCAGCACTATCCAGCGGTGCATTATAGCATATATAAACACATACACATGTATATCTATATCGCATCGACTTGAACTAGGCACTTAATGAACCGTATTAAACTAACAAGGCATGAAACTCGATTACATTCATGACTTACGTTTAGGAATTAAGCACGTCATACCCATGTTATTTTAAATTACTATCCATGCATAAATAACTAGTTAAGCAATATCGATTCAAGGGTTTTGTTTATTATATCGAAGTTACTATTCAGGCCTAATTAAACCAGCAAAGCCTCATATGAATCAAGGCATTCGTTCATTATATCGAAATTACTATTCAAGCATACATTAGCCAATTAGACAAACATCGAATCAAGGGTTCCGTTCATCATATCAAAGTTACTATTCAAGCCCAATTAAACCGACTGAGCATAATATGAATTAAGGCATTCGTTTATTATATTGAAGTTACTATTCGAACCCATTTATCCCATTTAAGCATAGTACGATTCTACGCATTCATTTATCATATCAATGTTATTATTTGAACTTAATTAGGTCATTTAAACGTAATCTGATTCTAAGCATTCTTTTATTACGTCGAAGTTACTAATCGAGTCAAATTTTCAGGCACGTATTAACTTAATTTACTTGAATCAATTCTAAACATGCATAACTCGTTTTGAACTAAACTCTCAGGCACGTATTAATTGAATATACTAAAATCGATCCTGAAATTGCCTAACTCGCTTCGAACTAAACTTTCAGACATGTATTAATCGAATATACTAAAATCAATCCTAAACATGCATAACTCGTTTCGAACTAAACTTTCAGGCACGTATCAATCGAATATACTAAAATTGATCCTAAACATGCATAAGTCGTTTCGAACTAAACTTTCAAGCATGTATTAATCAAATATACTAAAATCGATCCTAAACATGCATAACTCGTTTCGAACTAAAACATTTTCGAATGTAATAATAATTTAGGAGGGGCACTTACTTGGACTAGCTTAAATTCAACCCCAATAGAGTAATTTCACTCCCCAACGCACGCCCAATTCGCTGAACTCGAACCCTAGCTCGACTGCTTACTAAACCCGAAACCCTAGCTTCCAATTTGATGAAGTTTCAATGCGGTTTGGGTCGAATTCGACCCCTTAATTTATAATGGGGGTCAATTTTGGTGAGTATGGCCGGATTCCGGCACGTGGGTGGTGAATTTGGGGCGGCGACGTGTGGGTTTTCTGGGTTGTTTTGGCCGTGAGAAGTAGGAGATGGAGAGTGATGTGGCGGACGGCCGGTGACGTGTAGGTAAGAGACCGGTGGTTGCCCCCTCTCGCCGGCGGCACGTGGCGGACGACGGTGACGCTAGACGCCGGCCAGTGGTTGCCGGTGAGAGAGAGAGAAGAGAGAGAGAGAGAGCAGCGAGTGCTAGAGAGAGAGAGGGATTGTCGGGGGTCTCGGGTCTCAGGCACCCGAATTAGCCCCCCTTATTCTAATTTCCTTTTCCCTATTTTTTATGTTGCTCAATTAACATAAAACAACTAGGTTCAAGTCCCAAATTCGTTAGCGATTAAACTAAACTCAAGTTGAAATGTCCTACAACTAACATTTTGATTTAAACTTCGGGAATCCACTAAATTAAACTGTCGATATAATTTAAAGGCATAATTAGCACGAATTAACTTTAAAATCAATAATAGCGTTAATAATTCTTTTTAATAAAATTATCGCTCACATACGCACATCGATACAAATTTAACTCGTATAGTTACTAAAAATATGATTTTTATAACATAAAAAGCAAGACAGCTAGATTAACTTAAAACAAAGAAGGCGGCTCTTACATTAGGCCTAATACAAGACTAATTAGCCATCAAGAGACTAATCACAATTCAAACAACAAAATCTACCAACTAATCAACAACGAAACATGAAAACCCAAATTCAAACCTAAACTGACAAAGAACATAACAAGCATGAAGATAGAGGAAAGAGAATAAAACTAATCAAATCTAACGACCTAATAAAACATGGATTAACAATGAAAACTAAGCATTAAACTAAATACAATCTAAGCTAACATAATCATAACAAGAACAAATAAGAACGAAACTGAAATATAAAGGTAGAGAGAGAGAAGAGAAAACTTATAGATTGATAGGAGGAACTTCAAATCCTAGTGCATGAATCCAAAATTAATCCAATACAACCCTAATCTAATCCTTTCAATGGGGGTTTTATTCCCTAAAACCTAAACTAAACAACCCTAAAAATCGCATGGCAGAACCCCCCAAAAGTCCCGAAGGAAGTGGCCTTAAATAGGAAGCGATGATGACGAAACAGCACTCGGGAGCGGAGGGAGAGGCAAGGCCGTACCAGGGGGCATGGTGTGCCACCTTGCTAGCCACGGCGGCACGGCCGTGCCACCTAGCACGGGGTGGCCGTGGCACCTGTTTGGCCAGCTTTGCCTGCCTGCTGCTGTTTTTCATCTTTTCACTCGTTTTGGATCCTTTTTCGCTCCTTTTCGCAGCACTTGCTCGGTTGGACTTATTACCTATAAAAGTAAATAAAACAAGTAAAAATCCTAAATAAAATAAGTAAAATCCTAAAGATTAGATTATTATACGAGCTAAAATCAGGTAAAAAAGGCATGTAAAATGTGACAATTTAGAGCCTAATAAATACCCCCACACCTATCTTTTGCTCGTCCTCGAGCAAAACAAAAGAAAAACTATCCTAGGATCTAACTCACTTTCTTAGGAGTCACAGTTGCATCTAGCGTTTGCAACAAGCCCTTTAAATCCTTTAGTTCCCCTAAGTGGACGAGTAAGGTCTCGTAAGAGTTTGCAGAAGATATACCCACAAAATCTCAAAAAAGGAAAACAAAGAAAAGAGAAACAAAAATCGAAAAATAAAAATGACAAAACATAAAATATACATCGGGATAAACTGTACACAATCGGATCAACAAAAACCCCCTAGTAACTCAAGTATTAGTCTGTACACACGCATCGTATGCATTTCAGGACTCTTTATCCCAAAGAATAGCATCCAGACATCAGCTTTTCACCCCACGACGCATGAGAATATTGAATCAATTTTAGTGCCTAGTGTGTAAGTGTATCATCATCATAGGACTTTGGCTTACCAAAATCGACTCAATCCACTTGACTGGCGTCAACTAAATTATCAACTTATTGACAGGGAAGTAAGCATTCCCAGTAGCAATATTGCCTCAAAGGGTAGCACCCAGTAGCGCATGCCTTAAATGGATACTTTTCATTTCCGACTCTCAAACTCTTTTTTTCCATTCCCAGTGGCATATGCCTCATGGGATATTTTTAGATTTTCTTCCTTTTTTTTCCAGAAATTCTTCACCCTTGTAATTTTGAAGTAAAGACAAAAGTAGTGATGCACAAACGTTAGTGGGAGAGTCAAATAATGGAAGATTAAGATCCTAAGATAATGATAATATATAAATCAGGATTGGATTGCAAAATTACAATAGACTATTAGGGTTAGAACCGAGGCCTAGCATGACAAGCTTAGGACACGAATCCATCATGCACATTATACTTATATACGAACTAATAGCCGAGGTACCAGAGATCAAGGCTGATCAAATAGTAAAAAACCCCCCTAAAGCCAACAAAAGGAGAAACTATACGAAAAAGAAAAAAAAGAAAAATTGCAGAATTTGCACGAAAATGAAAAACTTTCACAAAAGTAAGAATAAAAGGGGTAAATGACCCCACCTCCACACCTAAATCTCACAATGTCCTCATTAGAAGCTGAGAGTCGTCACCAACCACAAAACACACAAAAACCAAAGTCAACCAGAACACACATATACACAAGCTCACTCACTCAACCAAAACACAAAAACACACAAAAGTGATCATAGCCATCAACTGGCTCAACAGATTCCCAGGTATCACCCCAAAATAATCACCACAAAAGTACAACCTCATATCCACAACTAAGCAACCTAATATCCACAAGTAAACAAAAAGTAAAAGAAAGAAAATAAAAAGCAGGGAGAAGAGTGAGAACGATTATACCAGGTTGGGTACTGATTATACCCAAACTATGCCACAGCCGCTCAAGTAGCATCAGCCGCTCCTTGTCTCTCAAGACTCAAACTATCAGCTCAGATGCAGTCAAAGCTCGCAAGAGCTTATCATGTGCCTATGCATGCATCTCAAACTGATGTAAGTAAGAAAACACAGAGAAGATCATAGCAAAGAAAATCGGTGCTCTCTTGTACTTATCAAATGCCATAGAAAAATCGAAATAATAATCAAAGAAAGTGGTCCACTCAATTTTCCTATGCATATCCTCTAGGTATGCACAATAAGGGTCTAATGAGGGATTATACCCTCGAATGTCACCTAGGGACTCATGGAATGCATACAAGTGAGAGGGTGTGGTGGGGAGTAAGGGGAATGAAATGGGGGTCAAGTCAAGTGGTTCAGTGCAAATTGGGTCGATATGCTCAATGCTTGGAGCGGCACCAATCACTAAACTATCATCACACGACTCCTCGAAAGGAGCCTCCTCAAGATATGGCTCAACCAACATAAGTCCTCCTGACTAAGAAAGTAAAATATCCTCTATAGAACTAGCATCACCCCGAGAAGTCTCGCCCATCTCTAACCTCATGCACTGAGCTAAAGAAACGGGAGAAGCAAGTAAGATTGAATCATTAACACTAGTGTCCATAGGTGTGCTAGAAAAGGATGGAGCAACAAATATCAATGGGGCCAAGGGAGGGTCAAACACTTCCCTTAGGTCGGTCAAAGGTGCATCATCAACAACATTGGACTCTAGGGGAAGGGAAGACTCATAATCATCATAGAGACGAGCCTCAAGTCTAGGGCAAGGTAGACTAGGGTCGGTCTCATACAATAAACCACACTCCCTCATCCTACGAACGAAACGCTCATGTTGCTCATTCATTGTCTCTATCATGGCATCAAATCTAGCATAACATTCATCGAAAACATCATAATAAGGATAAGAATTCACATCGTGGTCAAAAGATGAATAATAAGAGCACACAAGAGGAGAATAGGCGTGCAAATCATAGGAAATGAGGGAAGGGAACTCCAAAGACTCACTAGCAATTTCATGGCGCCATTGATACCAAGCTAATGACTCAAATAAGTCCCACATATCATCAACGCCTAAAAATCACATACCACCATAACATATAGACTCAAGGATGGCTCAGGTCTCATGTGTTATCCCCTCAAGCACAACATCACATATTTCTCATTTTTCATATTCAAAAAACATATATTGAGCATGATAATCATTCAATCGAGACAAATATTACCAAAAAGGTTCATGGTCAAATTGAGGTAAATGAAAAATAGCCATTTTGATTTTTTTCAAATTTTTGATTTTTATTTTTTTTTGGATTTTTTTTTTTAAAAAGGCCTAGCCTCGAATGCTCAAATAAACCCCGATATTGAAAAACGCCAACTCCCCGGCAACGGCGCCAAAAACTCGATATGAAGAATTCGAGTTTCAAATTTATAACCCCAAGTGCAAGATTTATCGTCGAGTACTCAGGGTGTCGTCCACTGGAAGTTGGGTTTGAAGTACCGAGATTCGTTTAAATGGTTCAAGCTAGGCTAACCGAAAGAGAAGGAGGGTAAACTAAACTATGCTAACAAACATAGAAAAAGAGACTTAGAGCAGTGATTTGATCAATGGATGAACCAACTAATTGCGACGAGTCCTAACCTACTCAAACTACATTATGAACGAGAGATAGTCAATTGCACCATCGAAGACACCCTAGCCGTCTCTTAAGGGTCATGAGCTAGTCTAATTAGCCTAACCACCTATCTTCATGGGTTTAGCCCAACTAGACCACAAAATTAGCAATCCCCGGACCTAGCTCGAATCGGATACTATTTTTATGTCCCGAACTCGGCTATTTCCTCTCCCACACTAGCTAATTGATCTCACCTGTCAGCATAAGTCAATCACCTAAAAATATGGATGAAAGCTCTTTCAAGCATTTCATCGAACACTTGGCGAGCATGAGAGAAAACTCTAAGTACTAGGCATGGATTGGGTATGATTAGGCCTAACACAAGACTAATTAGCCATCAAGAGGCTAATCACAATTCAACCAACAAAATCTACCAACTAATCAACAACGAAACACGAAAACCCAAATTCAAACCTAAATCGACAAAGAACATAACAAGCATGAAGATTGAGGAAAAAGAATAAAACTAATCAAATCTAACAGCCTAATAAAACATGGATTAACAATGAAAACTAAGCATTAAAATTAAGTACAATCTAAACTAGCATAATCATAACAAGAACAAATAAGAACGAAACTGAAATATAAAGGCAGAGAGAGAGGAGAGAAAACTTATAGATTGATAGGAAGAACTTCAAATCCCAGTGCTTGAATCCAAAATTAATCCAATACAACCCTAATCTAATCCTCTCAATGGGGTTTTTATTCTCTAAAATCTAAACTAAGCTACCCTAAAAATCGCATAGCAGAACCCCCCAAAAGTCCCGAAGGAAGTGGCCTGAAATGGGAAGCGGCGAGGACGAAACAGCGCTCGGGAGCGGAGAGAGAGGCGCGGCCGTGCCAGGGGGCACGGGCACACCGTGCCACCTTGCTGGCCATGGCGGCACAGCCGTGCCAGGTGGCACGGGGTGGCCGTGCCACCCTGTTGGCCAGCTCTGCCCGCCTGCTGCTGTTTTTCGTCTTTTCGCCCGTTTTGGATCCTTTTTCGCTCCTTTTCGCAGCACTTGCTCGGTTGGATTTATTACCTACAGAAGTAAATAAAACAAGTAGAACTCCTAAATAAAATAAGTAAAATCCTAAAGATTAGATTATTATACGAGCTAAAATCAGGTGAAAAAGGCATGTAAAATGTGACAATTTAGAGCCTAATAGCTTACTCATTATTGTGTTGAAGTGAATAAAAATTTTCAAAAATGAAAAATTTGTGAGGTCATTGTTGTGGGTCTGAATACTAAATTCCAAGGTCATGTTGAAGCTATTTGTCTTGGACATATAATAGGATTATTGTCTAGAACTCAAGATGAAGTATGAGATTTATTTAAAAAATTTGCTTGGGACACTTATGAGCTTGAACAAACTAGAGGGACCTTAGGATACCTACTCATGGCGAGTATGTTTTTCAAGATAATCCTTACCATCAAAATCGCTTTGTAGATTCATATGACCCATGTCACTCTTGTGTGCCTCCTATTTTGTGCGAATATTATGAGTCTTCTGATCATGATGTTTATAATTTTGCTTATCGTGATTATGTTGATGCTACATGTGTACGTGTTGAAAAGTCGATAAATAAAATGACTGACAAAATGATAGAGACTATGAAAGAGAGAATTGCTAAATATTCTCACCGTGTTAATCGTAGTAGGGAGGATTATAATGTGCACGAATCTCACTCTAGTTTAGGATGTTCTAAACCTGAAGTTAGTCCTTATGATGATTTTGAACCCTCTTATCTTGCTAGGCCTAATTTACATGATGCTATGCCTTTTCCTAGCCTAGAACGAATTGATGGCCTCCCTATGTCTCTATCACTTGACCTTGCACATGAACCCAGCTCACATAGGGATGTTACAGAGGATGTCCTAGTTTCTACCGACCTACCCACCACTTTTAATGACTCGGTTGAGTTTGAGGAGGGTCAAGACTTTGAGAGTACTAGTGAGTTTGATATGAGCATCACTACTGAGACTTAGCATCATTATATAGATGAGTCAGAAGATATTTGTTTACAGAAGTCATGTGAGGAGGAAGATGAGCCCACTACTTTGGAATTTAATGGTGACACCTTCGAATATGAATCTTTTTCATATAGGCTCAATGACAATAAAGGTCTGGATGTGGGTTTCTGTGTTCAATATGAATCCTTTTCTTTTAACCCCGTCATTAGTGGCCTTATCCTCGAGAAATCCAAGTATGAATTTTTAGAGTCTGAGAACTCTATGCCTATGAATGGTAATTTAGACCAGTTTCTTGAGCATATTGAAAGACAGAGAGTTGTGGACTTAGGACCCACTAGTTCGCCTAGACATCTCATTCTTGGTGACAAAATTTCTAGGCCGATGACCCATTTGTTAGCTACTTTTGAGTATGTCTATATATTTTCTGATTAGGCCCAGTAATTTGATAAGTTGAAATGGGCCCTCACTTTTGGTGCATTGACATGGTGGATGTACTCTTTTTGGCACCAACTGTTTAATTTCCATTTTCATACTTTTGTTGAGAGTTGTTCTTGCTAGTTTGATAAGCTACTTCGTCCTCTAATAGGTTTTGATTTGAGTAGCAATTTTTAGCTTGAAATGGAGTGGCTGATACTCTATGAGGCCTATATTTGAAAATATTTTAGGAGGCTATAGCTTTAGTGTAATTCAACACCTGACCTATTATAATCATTCCTCTCTATTTCTCTTTTTAGTTTGTTTTCTTTTGTATATATTGTTGCTTAATTTTATTTTTATTGGTTTCTTTTTGAGTTTAGAGTCTTGTCCTTTTTCTTTCTTTCTAAATCTTACTTTTCTTTTTATATATTTGTTTTTCTTTTTAGTTTTTGTCTTTCATTGCACATCTAATGAGGACATTGTCTAATTTAGGTGTGAGAGTAGGGAAACTACATTTCGAAAAAATTTGAAAAAATTGAGATTAAAAGAAAAATAATAATTGAATAATTTTGGAAATTGAAAAAGATTTTTTGTTTTGATTTGGGGGAACATATGTGTTATTCTGATTGATTATGTTCTCTAGTACCTAGGTCTTTAGGTTGTATATAGACATAGTGTATACGATAGAACTTAGTCCAAAGTGTGATGTTTATATACAATCCTAGCCCTCGACATTTTCGAATGCAACTCTTGACTTCAGTAGATTAATCTGGGAGATTTTGAGCCGTAATGACTAATTCATTATTGTTTAGTCTCACGTTTTCTTTCATGTGTGTCTTTTCCATGATTACATCTTTAGAACTTGCTTTGATTCTCTTCGAAATCACATTTAGCATGTGTGTTCTTATAATATGATAGAGGCATTCATTTGTGTTTGTGAGCCACGTAGCCAAATCATCACCTTGATTTGATTGTTTTATCCTTTGCTAACCCTTTGAGCCTTGACTATTTTTGTTGTGAACCCTTCATTTTAGGCCTTGACCTAAACACTTTTCCTATGCCTAAGTCAAGACTAGTGGAGCAACACTTCCTTATTTGATTGATAGCTTTTGGGTGTTTATGTAGTGGTT
>JAKOGI010000639.1:420000-457500 GCA_029747015.1 Carnegiea gigantea
ATATATATATATATACACACATATATATATGTGTGTGTGTGTGTGTGTGTGTGTGTGTGTGTGTGTGTGTATGTTGGGTGCTAATTAGTCGTATTTTACGTGCCTCTTTCACCTAATTTTAGCTCATACAATAATATAATCTTTAGAATTTTTACTTGTTTTATTTACATTTGTATGTAATAAGATCAACCAAGCAAGTGCTGCGAAAAAGAGCAAAAAAGGAACAAAAGAAGAAGACAAAGTAACGGCCGATCGGGGCCAGTCAACTGCGCGATAGCGGTCGCCTCCAGTAGCCAGGGGCTGCCAACGGCCAGCTGTCGGCCTGACGATCTTCCGTCAGCCAAGTGACAGCCGTCAACCAGCCAGCTCCCACGTGTCCCTTCGTGGCTCGACTTGTTTTCTATTTTTAAGGCTTTGCTTCGAGACTTTTAGGGGGTTCTCCCAGTGACTTTAAGGTTAGTTTTAGGTTAGATTTTAGCCAATAAAAACCTAAATAGGAGGATCAAATTAGGAAATTATATTGTAGTTTGGATTCAAGCTTGTGGATTTCAAGTTCATTCATTCAATCAAGCATAAGTTTCTCTTCTTCTCTCTCTGTTTATTTCATGTTTGTTCTTGTTTAGGTTTTGTGAGTTTAATTCTTGTATTTGATTTGTTTAGTTTAAGTGTTTAGTTTTCATTGTTAATCCATGTTTAATTAGATTGTTCATATTAGATTGGTTTCATTCTCTTTCCTCTCTTGTTCATGCTTACTTTTATATTTGTTAGTTTAGGTCTAGTTTGGGGTTTTTGTGTTTTGCTAATGATTAGTTGTTAATCTTGGTTGGGTTGGATTGTGATTAGCCTTTTAATAGCTAACTAACCTTGTATTAGGTCTAACCACACCCAATTTATGCTTAGAATTTAGAGTTTTCTGTCATACCCGCCAAGTATGCTTGAGAGAGCTTTCATCTATATTTTTGGACGGTTAACTTATGCCTAGAGGTGAAGTCAATCAGCTAGTGTGGAAGAGGGGAAAGCCGGGTTCAGGAAATGAAAATAGCCCTGATCCTAGCTAAGTCCGAGGGTTACTAATTTTGTGGTTTAATTGGGTTAACTCCATGAAAATAAGTGATTAGACTAATTAGACTAGCTCATGACCATTGAGAGGGTGCTTGGGTGGCCTTCAATCGCATAATCGACCATCTCTTGTTTTTAGTATAAGTTGGGTAGGTTAGGATTCACTTTGATTACTTGGTTCGTCAATTGGCCCGATTACAATTACAAGCCTCCTTTTGTATATTTGTTAGCTTAGTTTAGTTTACCTTTCTTTCCCTTTCACTTGGTATAGATTGAACACTTAAGCTAATCCCGGTACTTGAAACCCAACTCCCAGTGGACGACACCCCGAGTACTCGACGATAAACTTTGCACTTGGGGTTATAATTACTAAAAGTCGAATTTTTCCTATCAAGTTTTTGGCATTGTTGTCATGGAGTTGGCGTTTTTCAATATTGGGGTTTACTTGACCATTCGAGGCTAGGTTTTTAGAAAATCTATAAAAAATTAAAAAAATAAAAAATTTGAAAAATATCAAAATGGCTATTCTCCATTTACCTCAATTTGAGCATGAATCGTTTTGGCAATATTTGTCTAGGTTTAATGCTTACTGAGCTCAATATGTGCATTTCACGTATGAAAAATTGGAAATCTGCAATGTTGTGCTCTTGGGGATAACACATGAGGCTGGAGCCACCCTTGAATCCATGTGTTATGGTGGTATGTGCAACTTAAACATTGATGACCTGTGGGATTTGTTTGAATCTTTGCCTTGGTATCATTGGCAATGTGAGAGAGCCAGGGATTCCTTCCATCATTATTCTTCTTACCTTCATGCTATGTGCTCTTATTGCCAATCTTTTGGCCATGATGTGAATTCTTGTCCCTATTATGATGTTTTTGAGGAATGTTATGCTAAGCTTGATGTCATGATAGGGACAATGAATGAGCAACATGAGCATGTTAGTGAGATGAGAGAGTGTGGCCTATTGCATGGGACCGACCCTAGTCTATCTTTTCCTGGACTTAAGGCTAGTCTCTATGATGATTGCGACTCTTCCCTCCCTTAGACTCGAATTTTGTTAATGATACACCTTCCACCGACTTAGGGGAAGCATTTGGCCCTCCCTTGACTTCTTCGTCACTTGTTGCTCCATCCTCTCGTAGCACACCCGTTAGCACTACCGTTAGTGCTTTGACCTTGTTTGCTTCTCCCGTCCCTTTAGCTTAGTGCATAAGGTTAGAAATAGGTGAGCATTCTAGGGGTAACCCTAGTTTTATTGAGGATGTTGTGATCGCTTGGTCAAAAGAACCTTCATCGATTGAGCAACATCTTGAGGAGCCTCTCTTTGAGGAGTTGTGTGGTGATGGTGTGGTGGTTGATGCCGCTCACTAGTATTAGGCATATAGATTCCATCTACTCCGAGCTACTTGACTTGACCCCCATTTCATCCCCTTTACTGCCCATTACCCCCTCTCTTTTTCATGCATTTCATAAGTTCTTAGGTGGTATTAGAGGGTCTTACCCCTCATTTAATCCATATTGTGCACACCTAGAGGACGTGGCTAGGAAAATCGTGTGGAATACTTTCTTTGATTGTGCTTTCGATTTTTCTATGCCATTTGGCAACTTTAAGAGACCACTAACTCTATTTGCTACATCTTTACTGGTGTTCTCTTACTTACATCATTTTAAGATGCATGGAATATCATATGACAAGCTTCTGTGAGTGTTGACCAATCGAGTCTTGAGAGACGAGGAGGAGTGGCTAATGCTCCTCAAGCCTCTCATAACACTATCTTAGAGAGGCATAGTTCGGGTACAATCAGTGCCCGACCTGGTATACTCCTTCTAACTCTTCTCTTTTCTTTTTATTTTTTCTTTTTCTTTCTTTTTGTTTAGTTGTGGATATTATGTTGTGTTTATTTTCCTTTTTATTTTCTTTCTTTGTCCTTTATTTATTATGGATATTAGGATTGTGTTTTTGTTGATGATCCACTTTGAGATGAAATTTGGGATGTTGTTGAGCGAACTGACGGCTATGATCACCTTTTTGTTTTGTTTCCTTTCTGTGTGTTTTGTTTTGTTTGTCTTGTGTGTGTTATTTTGTTTTCATTGCTTTTCTGTATTTTTGTGGTAGTAGTAACTCATCAACTCCCAATAAGGACATTGTGAGATTTATGTGTGGGGGTGGTAAGTCATATATCCTTTGTGCATATTTTTGTGAAAATTTTTCACTTTTGTATAGTTTTCCTTTTTGGCTTTCGGGAGCTTTTGTGCCTTTCTTATTGGTTTTTGATCTTTGATAGCTTGGTTGTTAGCTTGTATATAGGTCAAATATGCCTGGTGGAACACTTGTCTACAATGTGATCTTCGGTCTCTCATAATAACCCTATTTCACATGTGCGGTTTTGTGCCTACCTTGTACACTTAACCATTGACCTTTGGTATTAGTTTTTGAAATTTGGATTTAGGGACATTCTACTCGGTTAATTGACTTTCAATTTTGGCTTCATTATGAGAAAAAGAAAAAAAAAAGAGAAAAACAAGAAGTGTAGAAATGAGCTTAACTCCGGTACCTCTATTTGGGCTTGAGTAAGTGTCTTGCACATCCAACTAAACGCCTTAATAGGGACGAAGTCCGAATATATGCTAAGTCATTCCTCCGGGAGTTCAAGGCCTAATAAGTCAAGAATTATCCACCGGAGCGAAGGAGCCTAAGGAGAAAAGCCAAAAAAGAAGAAAAGAAAAAAAGGAGCAAAAAAATAAAGGAAGTCATAAGCCAAGTGGAGATGACCTTTTACCCGGTTTTAGCATAGCATTAAGAGTCAAACACTTTGCACGGAGCACGAAGGTGTACAAATCATGTCATTGTGTTACATAGGGTGAAAAATGAGAGTCGGGATGCCTTTATAGCATATGTGTGTCTTGAATGCATGTTTTGCTTGTATATGGGTTGGTAGCTAGGTTGTTAGGGTGATAGACTCGATCTAGATGTGTACATATTTTCCCCTTTGCCTTGTATATGTGCTTTGTTTGGAAAAAATTCAAAACTACTCCAAAGATTTTGTGGGTATTTCTTCTGCAAATCCTCACGAGACTTCACCGTCCACTTGGGGGAACCAAGGGATTTGAAGAGCTTGTTGCATACGCTAAACGTAACTATAATTCCTATGAAAGTGAGTTAGGTTTTTAGGTTAGTTTTTCTTTTGTTTTGCTTGAGGACGAGCAAAAGATAGGTCTGGGGCTATTTGTTGGGCGCTAATTTTATCATATTTTACGTGCCTCTTTTACCTAATTTTAGCTCGTATAATAATATAATTTTTATAATTTTTACTTATTTTATTTACTTTTGTAGGTAATAAGATCAACCAAGCAAGTGCCGCGAAAAATAGCAAAAAAGGAACACAAGAAGAAGACAAAGCAATGGGCGACGAGGCCGGGGGCCAGTCGACTGCACGACGGTCATCGCCCCTAACCAGCCACTGGCCAAAGCTAGCAGTAGCTAGGGGCTGCCGACGGCCAGATATCAATATGACGATAGGGCGACGACCATCGGCTAGCCAGCCCCCGTGTGTCCCTTCGTGGCCCAGCTTATTTTCTATTTTTAAAGCTTTACTTCGGGACTTTTAGGGGGTTCTCCCTATGACTTTGAGGCTAGTTTTAGGTTAGGTTTTAGCTAATAAAAACCTCAATAGGAGGATTAGATTAGAAGATTAGATTGTATTTTAGATTCAAGCTTGTGGATTTCAAGTTCATTCATTCAATCAAGCATAAGTTTCTCTTCTTCTCTCTTTCTTTATCTCATGTTTTTGTTCTTGTTTAGGTTTTGTTAGTTTAATTCTTGTATTTAATTTTTTTATTTTAAATATTTAGTTTTCATTGTTAGTCCATGTTTAGTTAGATTGATTAGATTAGATTAGTTTCATTCTCTTTCCTCTCTAGTTCCTGTTTGCTTTCATATTTGCTAGTTTAGATTTAGTTTGGGGTTTTTGTGTTTTATTGATGATTAGTTGTTAATTTTGGTTGGGTTGAATTGTGATTAGCCTCTTGATGGCTACCTAATCTTGTATTAGGCCTAACCACACCCAATTTATAATTAGAACTTAGAGTTTTCTCTCACACCCACCAAGTATTTGATGAAACGCTTGAGAGAGCTTTCATCTGTATTTTTGGACTCCTAACTTATACTTAGAGGTGAGGTCAATTAGCTAGTATGGAAGAGGGGATAGCCGACTTTGGGAAATGAAAATAGTCCCGATCCTAGTTAGGTCCAAGGGTTGCTAATTTTGTGGTCTAATTGGCTAACCCTATGAAAATAGGTGGTTAGACTAATTAGACTAACTCATGATCCTTGAGAGAGGGCTTGGGTGGTCTTCGATGGTGCAACCGATCATCTCTTATTTTTAATATAAGATAGGTAGGTTAGGATTCACCTTGATTACTTGGTTCTTCAATTGGCCCGATTACAATTACAAGCCTCTTTTTGTATGTTTGTTAGCTTATTTTAGTTTTCCTTTCTTTCCCTTTCACATGGTCTAGATTGAACACTTAAACTAAGACCGATACTTGAAACCTAGCTCTTAATAGACGACACCCTGAGTACTCGACGATAAACCTTGTACTTGGGGTTATAAATATTAAAACTCAATTTTTCCTATCAATATATATAACAACATAGGAGTGGTAAGTATAGTACCTTAAATAGCTAGGTGGGAGATAACGAAAACCCTGCCAAGATCGAGCTACTACAAGCCTGCAAAAGTGCATCAAAATGATAGAAAACTAGCTAATAAAATAGGCAACTCCCTCTACGTGCTCAAAAGCCAAAAGACAGATAAGAAACAAGCTACCTATGGTCCATAACCCGTATCTTAGAACTCCTCAAATTCATATCTTAAATCATGTCCTCTGTTAGTCATGAAAGATTTAAATCATATTTAATCACTTCTTTATAGCTCTTCTTAGGTTGTCCTTTGTTCCTTTACATTCTGAAAGGTTAGTTTCACATCTCATCACATGTGCATCCACGCTATTTCTTTTCACATGACAAACCACCTAAGCCCCTATTCTTTTCGTGGGTAAACCTTCCCACTCCACTCCTTCGCACTCCTTCTCACTCCTTTCTACTCCTTCCTATTCCTTCCCACTCTTTCCTCTCCCTACGCACTCCCATCCATTTTTATTATTAATATTAATAAGTATTATCATTGTAATTATTAATAGTTATTATTATTACTACTAATAATAACTATTATGCTTAATTATTATTTTATAATTAATTAATAATTATTTTTAATAATTAATTATTATCAATTATTAATTCATAATAACATTAATAGTAATTATTTTATTAATTATTATTTTTATTAATATTTTTTTATTATTAATATTATTAATTAGTATTTTTTGTGTTATTAATACTAATGTTACACTACAAAAAATAGTGTATCCTTCCACGCCTACACTACTACACTAAAGCAAGTGTGGGGAGGACAATCAGAGCTATTCTCAATTTCACACTTAATAAATGTTGATAACATATAAACCCCTCTCTACAAGAACTAATTGTGGAGAATTAAAAGGAATTTATAAATATTAAGTTAATCTCTCTAAAAATATTTTAATTGAATGCTAAGTGTTCCTTAAAAAAATCACCGAGTATTGATCCCCTCTCCCAAAAAAGAAAGGCCTGAATGTAAAGAAAATCACTACTGAGTGCTCAATTGCTAAGCCCTAAATTTAGAAAACAAAGTCTATCTCAATTCCATGCACGAATTCAGTGGCAAACTCCATATCGCTCTCACACACCCAATTGATCCCCTCAAATTGTTAATTTTATTACGGCCTGACCGAATTACAAAGATTTCAGCACTTTCATGATCACCTTGTCAATTGGATCAACCCCTTGATCTCTCTAGGAAATCATCTCTTACAATTTTATACCACCTGATTGATCGAAGCTTCAGCGGCAAGCTTTTTAAACTATTGATTCTATGTCTCTCTCATTTGAATTCATCAACTAACTTGAAGAAACCCTAGGATTTTTTACTCAATTCGACGACAGTCATGAAGCAATGGCAATTGTCTGTTAATTTTGACTCAAGCGACAGCAATTATGCGTCCATTACATCATCTATAAAGGTAACAAAGTTACTGATCTAGTTTGCTTCTTGAAAATCAAGATTCCTTTTCTTTAAATTTGTTTGCTTTGGATTCAATTCTCTGAAATTGCTTGTCAAGTGATTCGTTACCTTACTCGTGTTCATCAGATGCCTTTGAATCTAGACTTGTTTCTGAAATAACTACTAGTATTTGAGGATTTTGCACTTTTCATTGTTAAATTCCTGGGATGTAATTCTGTAATTAGCATCCATGAAGTCCAAAAAATAAGATGAAAGCATGTGGGGAAGTGATCAAATTCAGATGCTTAATATGGGTTGCTGATGGTGAATGAACAATTTCAATTTAAACCACAGTAAACGTTGTGTTTTCTTCTTATTTTATATGGGTTTATTGTTTTTATCACATTATATGCCATTGGATTTGTGGGTTTCTTGTCCTGTCATTTGGGAACTACATTTGAATGAGTAGCATGTCAAAATTATCTATGTTTGTTGCAATTTATAGGCAGATGTTTCCTTAGCTGTGAGACTTTTAGTGGTACAAATGCTCTGTCTTTGACTACCACACTAATCTTTGAATTACAGCTAGCTATTAGTTTCGATATTAATACGTGTGTAAACAGTTTTAATACAGGTATAGTGGAATTTTTTGTTAATGTATTTGTGATCTGTATATTGATTTTCTTATGTAGCCAGTAGCCACTGGTTCCATTTTTCCCCCATGCTATCTTCTAAGAAAGCATAAATATAAGTTACAAGTATTAAACAAGTCTTTCTATTTGATTAAGTGCATGACTCATTGGTAAAGTTTAATTTTTTAAGGGTGGGGAGAAGGGGTAAGTTGTTGCCAGCTTAATTGTAGTTGCTAGTGTATATTTCCTCATGAATAACATCATTTTTCTGAAAAAGGAAAAGTTCTAGGGGTGCAAGTTTCCTTACAAGTGAGTTAATGAAAATAAGTGAGTTGATTTGATCAATTTGAGGTAATTATTAGCTGTTATGCATCGTAATTCTATTGTTTTCCAAGATATTCATACTTTTTGTGAGTTTATGAAATTATGCTTTGCTGTATATGCACATATATGTTCAACTGATGTTTTCGATTAATTTCGTAATTAGCAATTATCTATTCTACTTGTCTTTCTAGTTTGCTTGTTGTGTTCTTTAATGTTCAAGAATGGAACCCTTAGAATGGTAACTCTTTGTCATTATTTTGGTTTAGAATTGTCGATTTAATAAGCAATATAAGCAAACCCATATGCTCTTGCATTGGTTTCTATGAAGCAAACAAGCCATTTCCTCTCACATACTTTGATGAATACTAAGTCACTAGCTCATAGAAACTCCCCCCTTCCCCCCAAATCGACAATGGGTAACTCATAGGAGTTAGTGAATTGACGTCTTAGATTATAGCACTGCCTTAGTTTGTATGGATTGCTTGTTCTTCTGCTTGAACTTAAAGTTACAGTTTGAAAGCTACCGTAAAGATAAGTACATCCCCAATATTATTGGACGAGTAACAACTACAGTTTTTGTGAATTTGCCTCCATTATTATTGAAAGGTTTGATGAATTTTTACCCCATTTTGGATTTTGTTATGAGCATACTGATACTGGTGCCCCTTCTTATTAGCAGTAACTAGTGGCCTATTGTAATTAATTAATTAATTAATTAATTAATTAATTACTTTGATTCTTTCTTTAGCAGTTTGCTTTTCCCTAGGTTATATTTTATTGTCCACTCTATTCATAAGTATTATATTTCATGTTAATGTCTAGGAATATGCATTGTTTATGTGTAATTTCTATGTTTACTCATATTTCAGGGACATCTAATTCCATATTTGAACTTGGCAGTTTTTTTTTTGAGATGAGATCTGGTTGGTGGCTACGCTTAGCTTATGCTTATCCATTGTTCAAACCCAGGTAGTGCTATGATATACGTATCCTACAGATTTTAACAACAATGCTTTGTTTATGTTTGTTGTTTATGCTTATGCTTTGTTTATCATCACCTTTTTGGTCATGATTTTGTTTTAAATATCTGTTGTTGGATCTTTATACTCTCGATCTTTACTTTTACATTGGGGCGATCAGCCAATTAGTTATCACAAAAGTGTTTTAGGTACAACCACCCTTAACAATATTATCACCATTGAATTTCAAAGTTTGTGATCAAGTATTTATCTAATTTGGATTTGTATTAGAAATAGGAAACATATTACCTTTTATTTTATTTTTATTTTTGCCTTTAAAAGGATTTTCATATGTCTAACTTTTCTTGGACTTTTGCCCACAATGTGACACTCCTATGTAGAGTTATCCAGAGAAAAGAAAGCTTCAAGGCTCAATTCATGAGTTTCATCTTTGTGAATCTATGACGACATGGGAACAGGTGAGGTACCTTATCTCGAAGCTGCCATATAAGAGCTTCAAATCTCAATATTAGCCAAAACTTTAGCTTTCTTAGATGCATAACAGAGCTATTCTAGGTTTTTTGGTTCAAAGATGATGTGTGACCACCTAAGTAGAGGATTTATCAAAGCTGTCAATAGAGTTGCTAATTATATTGTATAAGTATACACTTTTGAGTCTTGGCTAAAATCCTTTTAGAGCATACCACTGACATGCTAGAAAAAGGATATCTTGATGGTTAAAAATATTTGTGACCCATAATAAGCAAAATAATCCAGGCGGATTACTTGGGTGCGCTTGTGGGGAGTATTTAAGATACCATTGGGATGTACTTAGCAGGGGTAAAGTACTTAGCGGGGGTAAAGAATTTACAATTTCTTTTTTTCTTTTTTAGAAACAAATTCTCATAGTTTACCTTTTTTGTTTTGAATCTCTCTAATTGTGTACATTTTTTATCTAAATTTTCATATTTGTTTCAATTTGCTGGCAGGTGATAGCTCATGATTGGATGTTGTTTTGATGAATATAATGAAGATTAGGAATGATGCTCAATTTTGAAAATTGAAAGTCATGTTTTTCAAACGATAGCTAGCTAGTAAATATTGTTACTCTATGTCATTTATTTAACAAAAGCATTCAGGTGGATTCAAAACAATGCGATTATGTTTTATTTCAATTTTGCAATGTTCATAATGCAGATCTTTATCATGACAATTTTTTTAATCACTAATGTGAATGTGAATCTGAATCTGAATACGAATTCAATGATAATATATCTTGTTCTACTCTTGGTACAACTAGTATATTTGTATACAAGGTTTCTTTCATTTTTTGGTTTACGTAATTTTGTAGGAAAATGATTTTAATTAATATAGAATGTAATACTTGCAAGAAGAACAAATTTTGTTTTTTGGGGCATTAAATTCTATATTAATGATAAGCATTATTTAAAAAAAAAATTAATACTAACAACATTGATAAGTGTGGAGGAAGTTTTGGCTTTGTACACTAATAAGTGTGGGCATAGTGTAAAATGAACAAGCATAAATTGTAGGTAAATAGCTCTTACTCCATGCCTGCAAATGTGGACAATGGACTCCTGCCTACACTTGTTATAAGTGTGGGGAGATATTCCTCACACTTACAGGTGGGGAGATATGCCTCACACTTACACTCTCGACACTTGTCTCAAGTGTCGGCAACTAATTTTTCCACAATCATAAGTGTCGCTGGAGTCAAATTAAACGTGGAGAGAAACAACCTTTTTTGTGGTGTTAATAAGTGTTATTATTATTCATAGTAATAAAAGCAATAATAATTATTAATGATAGTAACTATTATCGTAATTATCACTCATTTTTAATAATATTAATAATAATAATAATAATTATTATTATTATTATTATTGTTAATTATGATTAATTGTTAACATTAATATTAATATTATTGTTAATATTAATATTAATATTAATATAAATTTTAATAATTATTATAGTTATTATTACCAATTTCAATAGGAATTATTATGGTAATCATTATTCTTAATTATTTTTAATATTAATAATTTTTATATTTTTTAGTATTTTTATTATTAATTAATAATTACTATTATTATAATAAATATTATTAAAAATTAATTATCATTAATAATTATTATTAATTAATAACAATGTTAATAGTAACTATTCTTGATAATAAGAATTATTATGGTTAATTAATTAATTAATTTATTAATTAATTGATTTTTATTACTTTATTTTTATTATTCTTATTAACTTACTAATAAGAATTATTATTATTGTTAATTACTTAATTAAATATTAACATTAAAAAATTTTGTTGTTTATTATTATCATTTTTATTAATTATTATGACTATTCTTAATATCATTAATCATTATTTTTATAATTATTAATTATTATTAACATTAGTAATTAGTAACACTTATTATTATTAATGTTACCATTAATAGTAATTATTATTAGAAAAGAAAATAATAATAATTATTAAAATTAATATTAATTATTATTGCAACTATTACTAATATTCATTAATAATAATAATTATTAGAATAATTATAATTACTATTATTATTAATATTGAAAATAATAATTATAATTACTATTATTATTAATATAATTACTATTAATATTAACTTTAATATTGATATTTAATATTAATATTTAATATTGTTAATATTAACAATTATTATGCTTATTATTATCTTAAATTAGAATTATTATTTTAATTATTATTAATCTAAATATTTATTATTAGTGACCAATTATTATTTTGGTTATTAATCAATTATTATTATTATAATATTTATTAATTACTAATTATTATTATTTATTATGAATTAATAATAAAATTAATAGTAATCCTTTTCTATATTAAAAATAATAATTATTAATTAGTATTATTAATTAATTAATTTTAAAAAATAAATACTAATATTAATTATTATAATTGATAAAATTCATAAGAATTCGTATTATTCTTATTAAGATTATTAATTATTATTTTTATTATTAACAATTATTATTAATGTTAGTAGTTTTTATTAATAGTAATATTAATAGTGATGTTAACATTAATAATTATTATTCATATTAACAATTATTGCGATTATTATCGATATCAATAAGAATTATTCTTGTAATTATTGTTGCCAATTCTTATTAATATTAGTAATAATTATGATTAATGATTCATTATTACTTTTTATATTAATTAAAATTATTATATTATTATAATGTTGATTAATTATTATTAATTATTATCAACTAATAATGAGATTAATGTTAATTATTTTTAATAATTACTATTATTATTATTTATCTTTTAGTCAATTATTAAATAGTAATTACTAATATTTATAATTATTAATATTAATTATTATTAGTAATAGTATTAAAAATAATAATAATTCTTATTAATATTATGAACAATTATTGTTAATGCTTGGTAGTTTTTTTATTAATATGAATACTAATCATTATTATTATTTTTAACACTAATGATAATATTTATTAATAATAATAATAATTATTGTAAGTATTACTAACATTAATTAATAATAGTAGTTATTATTATTACTACTACTATTAATATTCATAATTAACATTAATTAATATTAATATTAACCTTCATTATTATTAATATTAATAATTATTATGATTATTATTATGAATGTTAATAAGAATTATTATTGTAATGATTATTGTTAATTATTATTAATATTAGTAATTATTATAATTAATTATTTCTTTTGTTATTAATTAATAATTAACATCATTATTATTATTAAGTTATTATTAGTTTACACAAATCGTTAACATAACTAATATCAATACTCCTACTCCTTTCAACTCCTTTCTATTCATTTCCACTCTTTCCGACTCCCACATACAACGACCAACTCCAACCCACTCCCATCCACTTTTTCTCACTCACACCCACTCCCACCAACTTCTTCCTATTCATTTTCGTTCCACACGTGCAATATACCTGCGAAAAGAACAAGGACCAAGTCTAGTCGCTCTCATTTATCTTCTATAGGTGTTACGCCTACTTTGTCTCTTATTACTTCATTTCTGGTCTTATCTAACCTCGTATGACCACACATCCATTGATTCATTGTCATCTCCATTACGGACATATTCTAGACTTGAGTCTTCTTTACTAACCAACACTCTGAGTCATACAAGAATGTCAGTCTGACTGTCATATGATAAACTTTGTCTTTTAATCCCACAAAGATTTTCTTGTCACACAACACTCCAAAAGCATTCTTCTATTTTTGTCGTCCCATTTTTATACGGTGGTAAATGTTTCTGTCAATATCCCCTTTTTTCTAAATGATCGAGCCCAAGCTTCCAAATTTCTTAACCCTTGGTATTATCATGCTATTAATGGTGACTTCTTCACTACCACCCTTTCCCTTCCATTGAATCTGGATCTTAAGTATTCAGTCTTCGATCTGTTCCATTGAAAACCATTAGACTCTAGGGTATGTCACTATCTCTCCAACTTGTTATTAACTCCATCTATACTCTCATCAATAAGAACAATATCATTAGCAAATAGCATATACTATGCTGCCTTGTCGTGGATCTTTTTAGTGAGCTCATCTATAAGAATAGTGAAAAAGAGGGCTTAGAGGTGATCCATGATGGAGCCCAATGCGAATAGGGAAGTCATTTGTGTCTCCTCCTAAAGTCCTAACACTTGTTTTTACTCTCTCACACATATCATTAATAACTTAGACATATGCCTTCGACACTTCTTTCTTCCCTAAGTGCCACTACACTAGTGTTTCAAGCAATACTTTTGAAAAGCTAATAAGATTAATTTTTGGCCTTCAAATGTAGTGATTGATAATTTTAGATAAAAAAGATACTCTTTATTCACTTATTTTATCTTCTATGGGTGTTACTCCTGCTTTGTTTCTTATTACTTCATTCCTAGGCTTATCTAACCTCGTATTACCACAAATCCATTGATTCATCGCCATCTTTATTACGGACATCGTCTAAACTTGAGCCTTCTTTACTGACCAACACTCTGAGTCATACAACAGTGCCAGTCTGATTGACATATGATAAACTTTACCTTTTAGTACCCCAAAGATTTTCTTGTCACATAACACTTCTAAAGCATTCTTCTATTTTTATCGTCCCACTTTTATACAGTGGTAAACGTTTTTGTCAATATCCCCTTTCTTCTAAATGATCGAACCCAAGCATCTAAATTTCTTAACCTTTGGTATTATCATGCCATTAATGGTGACTTCTTCACTACCACCCTTTTCCTTCCATTGAATTTGGATCAGCCTTTGATCTGTTCAATTTAAAACCTTTAGACTCTAGGGTATGCCTCTATATCACCAACTTGTTATTAACTCCATATCTAATCTCATCAATGAGAACAATATCATTAGCAAATAGCATATACCATGCTACCTTGATCTCTTTAGTGAGCTCATCTATAAGAATTGTGAAAAAGAGGCTTAGAGATAATCCATGATGGAGCCCAACGTGAAAATGGAAGTCATTTGCGTCTCCTCCTAAAGTCCCAACACTTGTTTTTACTCCCTCACACATATCATTAATAACTTAGGTATATGCCCTCGACACTTCTTTCTTCCCTGAGTGCCACTACACTAGTGTTTTAGGCTACATTTTTGAAAAGCTAATAAAATTAATTTTTGGCCTTCAAATGCAGTGATTGATAATTTTGGATAAAAAAGATACTCTTTATTCACTTATTTTATCTTTTATAGGTGTTACTCCGACTTTGTCTCTTATTACTTTATTCCTGGTCTTATCCAACCTTATATGACCACACATCCTTTGATTCATCGTCATCTCCATTACGGACATCTTCTAAACTTGAGTCTTCTTTACTGACCAATACTCTGAGTCATACAACAATGCCAGTCTGACTGTCATATGATAAATTTTGTCTTTTAATCCCACAAAGATTTTCTTGTCATACAACACTCTTAAAACACTCTTCTATTTTTGTTGTCCCACTTTTATACAGTGGTAAATGTTTTTGTCAATGTCCCCTAGCTTCTAAATGATCGAGCCCAAGCATCCAAATTTCTTAACCCTTGGTATTAACATGCTATTAATGGTGACTTCTTCACTACCACCATTTCAATCCCATTGAATTTGGATCTTAAGTATTGAGTCTTCGATCTGTTCACTTAAAAACCTTTAGACTCTAGGGTATGTCTCTATCTCTCCAACTAGTTGTTAGCTCCATCTCTAATCTCATCAATAAGAAAAACATCATTAGCAAATAGCATATACTGTGCTACCTTGTTGTGGATCTCTTTAGTGAGCTCATCTATAAGAATAGTGAAAAAGAGGGCTTAGAGATGATCCATGATGGAGCCTAATGTGAATAGGGAAGTCATTTGTGTCTCATCCCAAAGTCCTAACACTTGTTTTTACGCCCTCACACATATCATTAATAACTTGGATATATGCCCTCGACACTTCTTTCTTCCCTAAGTGCCACTACACTAGTGTTTTAAGTAATGTTTTTGAAAAGCTAATAAAATTATTTTTTGGCTTTCAAATGTAGTGATTGACAATTTTTGACAAAAAAGATACCCTTTATTTACTTATTTTATCTTCTACGGGTGTTATTTCTACTTTGCATCTTATTACTTCATTCCTGGTCTTATCTAACCTCATATGACCACACATCCATTGATTCATCGTTATCTCCATTACAGACATCTTCTAAACTTGAGTCTTCTTGACTGACCAACACTCTGAGTCATACAATAAAGCCAGTCTGACTGCCATATGATAAACTTTGTCTGTTAATCCTACAAAGATTTTCTTATCACACAATACTCCTAAAGCATTCTTCTATTTTTGTCATCCCACTTTTATACGGTAGTAAATATTTTTGTCAATATCCCCTTTCTTCTAAATGATCCAGCCCAAGCATCCAAATTTCTTAATCCTTGGTATTATCATGCCATTGATGGTAACTCCCTCACTACCACCCTTTCCCTTCCATTGAATTTGGATCTTAAGTATTTAGTCTTCGAACTGTTTAATTTAAAACCTTTAGACTCTAGGGTATGTCTCTATCTCTCTAACTTGTTATTAACTCTATCGCTAATCTCATCAATAAGAACAATATCATTAACAAACAGCATATACCATGCTACCTTGCGTGGATCTCTTTAGTGAGCTCATCCACAAGAATTAGTGCAAAAGAGAGATTAGAGATGATCTATGATGGAGCCCAATGTGAATAGGGAATTCATTTGTGTCTCCTTCTAAAGTCCTTGCACTTGTTTTTACTCCCTCACGCATATCATTAATAACTTGGATGTTTGCCCTTGACACTTCTTTTTTCCCTAAGCGCCACTGCGCTAGTGTTTTAAGAAATGTTTTGAAAAGCTAATAAAATTAATGTTTGGCCTTCAAATGTAGTGACTGACAATTTTGGATAAAAAACGATACTCTTTATTCACTTATTTTATCTTCTATGGGTGTTACTCCTACTTTGTCTCCTATTGCTTCATTCCAGGTCTTATCTAGCCTCGTATGATCACACATGCTTTGATTCATCGTCATCTCCATTACGGACATCTTCTAAACTTGAGCCTTCTTTACTGACCAACACTCTAAGTCACACAACAGTGCCAGTCTGACTGTCATATGATAAACTTTGCCTTTTAACCCCCCAAAGATTTTCTTGTCATACAACACTCCTAAAGCATTCTTCTATTTTTGTCGTCCCACTTTTATACGATGGTAAATGTTTTTGTCAATATCCCCTTTCTTCTAAATGATCGAGCCCAAGCATCCAAATTTCTTAACCCTTAGTATTATCGCACCATTAATGTTGACTTCTTCACTACCACCCTCTTCCTTCCATTGAATCTGGATCTTAAGTATTCAGTCTTTGATCTGTTAAATTTAAAACCTTTAGATTCTAGGGTATGTCTCTATCTCTCCAACTTGTTATTAACTCCATCTCTAATCTCATCTATGAGAACAATATCATTAGCAAATAGCATATGCCATGCTACCTTGTAGCAGATCTCCTTAGTGAGCTCATCTATAAGAATAGTGAAATAGAGGGCTTAGAGATGATCTATGATGGAGTCCAATGTGAAAAGGGAAGTCATTTATGTCTCCCCTAAAGTCCTAACACTTCCTTTTACTCCCTCACACATATCATTAATAACTTGGATATATGCCCTCGACACTTCTTTCTTCCCTAAGTGCCACTACACTAGCGTTTCAAGCCATGATTTGGAAAAGCTAATAAAATTAATTTTTGGCCTTCAAATGTGGTGATTAATAATTTTGGATAAAAAAGATACTCTTTATTCACTTATTTTATCTTCTATAGGTGGTACTCCTACTTTGTCTCTTATTACTTCATTCATGGCCTTATCTAACCTCCTATGCCCACACATCCATTGATTCATCGTCATCTCCATTACGAACATCTTCTAAACTTGAGTCTTCTTTACTGACCAACACTCTAAGTCATACAACAATGCCAATTTGATTGTCATATGATAAACTTTGCCTTTTAATCGCACAAGGATTTTCTTGTCACACAACACTCCTAAAGCATTCTTTTATTTTTGTCGTCCCGCTTTTATACGGTGGTAAGTGTTTTTGTCAATATCCCCTTTCTTCTAAATGATCGAGCTCAAGCATCCAAATTTCTTAACCCTTGGTATTATCATGCCATTAACGGCGACTTCTTCGCTACCACCCTTTCAATTCCATTGAATCTGGATCTTAAGTATTCGATCTTCGATCTATTCAATTGAAAACCTTTATACCCTAGGGTATGTCTCTATCTCTCCAACTTGTTCTTAACTCCATCTCTAATCTCATCAATAAGAACAATATCATTAGCAAATAGCATATGCCATGCTACCATGTCGTAGATCTCTTCAGTAAGCTCATCTATAAGAATAGTGAAAAAGAGGGCTTGGAGATGATCCATGATGGAGCCCAATGTGAATAGGGAAGTCATTTGTGTCTACTCCTAAAGTCCTGACACTTAGTTTTACTCCCTCACACATATCATTAATAACTTGGATAATATGCTCTCAATACTTCTTTCTTCCCTAAGCGCCACTACACTAGTGTTTCAAGCCATGTTTTGGAAAAGCTAATAAAATTAATTTTTGGCCTTCAAATGTAGTGATTGACAACTTTGGATTAAAAAAGATACTCTTTATTCACTTTTTTTAATCTTCTATGGGTGTTACTCCTAATTTATCTCTTATTACTTCATTCCTGGTCTTATTTAACCTCATATGAAAATACATCCATTGATTCATCGTCATCTCTGTTACGGACATCTTCTAAACTTGACTCTTCTTGACTGACCAATACTCTAAGTCATACAACAATGCCAATATGACTGTCATATGATAAACTTTACCTTTTAATCCCACAAAGATTCTCTCCTAACGCTTTTGTCGTTTCACTTTTATACGGTAGTAAATGTTTTTCTCAATATCCCCTTTCTTCTAAATGATCAAGCCCAAGCATCTAAATTCCTTTACCCTTACTATTATCATGCCATAAACGGTGGCTTCTTCACTACCACCCTTTCTCTTCCATTGAATGTGGATCTTAAGTATTCAGTCTTTGATCTGTTTAATTAAAAAACTTTAGACTATAGGGTATGTCTTAATCTCTCCAACTTGTTGTTAACTCTATCTCTAATCTCATCAATAAGAATACTATCATCAGCAAATAGCATATACCATGCTACCTTATCGTGGATCTCTTTAGAGGGCTCATGTGTAAGAATAGTGAAAAGAGGCTTAGAGATCATCCATAAAGGAGCCCAATATGAATAGGAAGTCATTTGTGTCTCCTCCTAAAGTCCTAACACTTATTTTTACTCCCTCGCACATATCATTAATAACTTGGATATATGCCCTCGACACTTCTTTCTTCCCTAAGCACCACTACACTAGTGTTTCAAACAATGTTTTTGAAAAACAAATAAAATTAATTTTTGGCCTTCAAATGTAGTGATTGATACCTTTGGATAAAAAAAGATACTCTTTATTAACTTTTTTTTATATCCTATGGGTGTTACTCCTACTTTGTCTCTTATTACTTCATTCATGGTCTTATCTAACTTCGTATGACCATACATCCATTGATTCATTGTCATCTCTGTTCATACATCTTTTAAACTTGAGTCTTCTCAACTGACCAACACTCTGAGTCATACAACAATGTCAGTATGATTGTCATATGATAAACTTTGCTTTCTAATCCTACAAAGATTTTCTTGTCACACAACACTCTTAAAGCATTCTTCTATTTTTGTCATCCCACTTTTATACGGTGGTAACGAGCCCAAGCATCCAAATTTCTTAATCTTTGGTATTATCATGCAGTTAGTGGTGACTTCTTCTCTACCACCCTTTCCCTTCTATTGAATCTGGATCTTAAGTATTGAGTTTTCGATCTGTTCAATTTAAAACCTTTAGACTCTAGTATCTTTGTCTCTCCAACTTGTTATTAACTTCATCTCTAATCTCATCAATAAGAACAATATCATTAGCAAATAGCATATACCATACTACCTTGTCGTGGATCTCTTTAGATAGCTCATCTATAAGAATAGTGAAAAAGAGGGCTTAGAGATGATCCATGATGGAGCCCAATGTGAATAGGAGAGTCATTTGTGTCTCCTTTTAAAGTCCTGACACTTGTTTTTACTACCTCACACATATAATTAATAACTTGGATATATGCCCTCGACATTTCTTTCTTCCCTAAGCACCACTACACTAGTTTTTCAAGTAATGTTTTTGAAAAGCTAATAAAATTAATTTTTAGCCTTCAAATGTAGTGATTGACAATTTTGGATAAAAAAGACACTCTTTATTCACTTTTTTTTGGGTAAAATTATATATCATTTTATATTAATGTATATTAATTAGCTAACCCAAGAGTTAAATTTATCAAACACATTTTCTTCAACTATTTAGGGTCACACAACACTTGGTAGTGAATAGTGGTTTTTAAATGGTGAATTGCAGGTTGTCTTTATGACTAAACCTCCTAGATTTCATAACTCTTGTCCATATACTAGTGTATGTATGTCATCTTAATAAGGCTTTATATAGGCTCAATTGCCTTTAGTCTTGACTTTCTGAACATCGTAAACTGCTATATTAATTGTTCTATTTTCCTTTGAAGTCAGGACCATCACATTATTATCATATTGAAATTTATGTAAACCACCTTATTACTAATGGCACGAGTGGTGAGTTTTAGTTTATCATTTATTTTGCTATTAATCTTAGTGGTACATTTTCTGTCATCGTTATTGGGTCCTTAAATTATTTTTTCAGTATAGAAGTTTAAGCTCATAATGGAGGTCTTCTACTTTCTTGCTCAAAATATATTGATGACATCGTGCCCCAAGCTCATTCAAAAGGTGCAAAGCATGTTTCTTTTCCTAGTATCCCATCTTTAACTCACCTTTTTAGGCAAGGTTATACCATAATATTTTTGTGATCTCTAATAACTAACTATGACTCGTCCAAACATAATATATATGGTTAATAAGACCATCCAATTTGTAAAATGTCTTAAAAACTTAAAGCACTTCAGTCGAAGGGTGTCACTCCTGCTCTCACGTATAGGCAATTGCTCTTTCGGATGTATCTTAAGAGAGTTTAAGCTTTGCAATATTGAGTTGATTTCACTACTATAAAACAAGTCCCATATTTTCAGATGCAGATTGACTTACTCTAAGGCAGCTAGCCTAGAGCTGGGTTGGGCGTTAAAGGTACGACCAGTATTAGGGACCCTAATCCACTCAATTACATCGCTCATTCGACAATGACCTCTACTAAGGTTCTACAAAAGGCTAGTGAAATATAAATAATTCCATGTAAGTGTCAAGTTTCATGCCAATTTATCTTGTTTAGTAATTTAAGCACCAAAGATAGGAACTTTATAGTGAACTCTTAGATTAAGTTAATTTATGTGCCAATTGCAAGAATAATCAAAGGAAAAATAAAGACATAAACTTTGTGCTGATTTGATCATTATACATAGTTTATAATTGGTGCAATCAAGCAAAGACCACGTCATTTTAAAAAAAACCAATTAAATCAAGATAAATTACTTGTTATCTTATTCATGAACCCTTGCTACTTCCCTTAATTTGGATTTAGCAAGAAGAAATTCCAAAGATCCATCATTTGCTTAGGAGTGTGGAAGGCCAGTCTAAAATAATTTTGAAAAAGAGATATGTGATGATTATACATTCGGGAGAAGAATTAAAGAGAAGGGCATCCGAAGAGAGACCTACATTCTTATTAAAGAAATTGCCTAGTGGAAGAGCAATCTCTCTAATAAAAGGGAGAAAAGAGAAGAAAGCTAGAGCAAGGGCGGTCTCTCTAGTAAGAAGAAGATAAGAGAATTCTTAGATCTCTGTGTGTGTGTCCTTTGAGGAGAAGAAGTTGTTTTATTGTGAAGGGGATTGAATGAACCCTTCTAGGACTTATAGATTCAACAAAGATTGTATTCCATAAAACAAATTAAGGGAAAGATCTCAGAGATCTTCCTATCCACCTTAACCTACCTGTGAAAAAGCAAGTCCACCTGCCTATCACTAGCACTTGATGAGTGCTATTGGCCTTGGTTTTGTGCTACTCAGTCTAGGTGGCAAGAAACTTCTGCTTCCAAGTCAAATATTTTAACTTGATGAGTCTAATTATTAGGCAATGTGCTAATCCTTAGTCTCTCCCCTAAACCACAAGGTCCTAGGTTCGAACCCCAATACCTGTAACTTCAACTAAAAGCATATTTTTTTGGTTCATTTTTTATCCTTTTTGTCTATTTTTGCATTTCCGAACTTTTAGAGAAAAAAGAGTTAGAAAACATTTTTGAAATAATTTTTATAATCACTTCATTATGATAACTAACTTCATGGACCTTAAGAATGTACTATTCTGTCATCGTTGAGAAAAAGTAGGTATTGTAATAAGGTTGTCGTGCATATAACGTGTGATATGTGGCCAATCTAGCTCTATGGAAACGTCAGGGTGTCTATAAAGGCCCCACTTTGGCGAAGGCCGAGTAGGGCGAAGGGCGAAGTATGTGATACAAGATGGATGCCCATGTCCTATAGCGAAGGCGTTGAGGATGCAGTGAATTGAAAGCAAAAATGCAAGAGAATATGTGTGATAATGAGCGGGGTTAAGATATAGACATAAAGAAATTTTGGAGTTATTTTGGCCCACCTCTAGGACCAAGAGAAGGTGAAATGATTTTGATCGAGACTTTTGAGGGTTTTTAGCTCGCTCTATGACTTCCAACCCGATAGATAAAAGGTGACAAGATAGTGATAGAGAACTCCGAGACTTTTTAACCAACCCTGGGACTTCCAGCCCAATGGATAAAAGGGGAGAAGATAGTGATAATAAATTTCCAGGCCTTCCAACCCTCCTCAAGACTTCCAACTTGACTGATAAATGGTGACAAGGTAGTGACTATATAATTTTGAGACTTGTTGACCCACCTCGGGACTTCCAATGGGATAGATAAAGGTGAAAGAGTAGATAAGTGTAACATAATGTAAAAATGCGATTATAAAAGTAAAAAAGGGTTTTGATGTGTGCTATATTGTTAAAAACTACATGGGTTATGCAAAGAGGCATGTATTGGTAGCCTTTTACTTGAGTATAGAAGTCACTACCCAACAGTAAGACACTGAAATGGAAAAATACAATTATAAAAGCAAAAAAGGGTTTTGATGTGTGCTATATCATTAAAAACTACATGGGCATGAAAAGAGGAATGTATTGGTAGCCTTTTACTTGAGTATAGCAGTCAGAACCCAATGGTAAGACACTGAAATGGAGAAAGTAGCCCAGCAGCAACATGCGAGGACCCAGCAGCAACCCCAAATCGAGCATGCCGCTATTCTTCTCCCTCATTCGATTCTCCCTCTTTTAAAAACCTCTAGTTTTTCTCAAATTAGGCTTGCAAGGAATAAGGTAATTCTTGCTCCTAAACTGAATTAGATTGATGAGATTTTTTTAAATTTAGAGGAATTTGGGAGGTTTCATGGTTTGGATGTGAAACCTCCATATATTTGAGCCATTGTGGGAAATTGTTGAACTATTCTTACCAGTCTATTTGAGAATAATTACTAGGAGTGTAGTCCTGGCAAATTTCATGTAACGTGTATGTCTGGGGAAAGTCGATTTGAATTCGTTAAGGATTTGAATCCTTGTTTTGGATTTTGATATAAGGCATATTTAGTCTTTATTCTTGTTTGTTTGAAGCTTATAACACGCTATAGGGATGAAATGTAGGCCTTTCGTAGTTGTTTGTGTGCATTTTGCTCAATTTGATTTCATTCCACTTGAATTAAGCGAGTTTGTTGGCTTTTAGGAAAACCTAAGTTAAAATTGTTTTACATGCATTATTGGAAATCCCTGCCCTTTATAATCTTGTCAAGAATGTTTTTCCAAAGTTTCATGACCATTGGATCGAAGTTTGCTCACTTCTTACATCAAACTGAAAATTATAGAAATTTTATTGTGCCTAGGCTATTTGGACATTTTGCAATTATCTTTCATGAATCGTTGGCCCTCAAAACATTATTAGAATGTTAATGTACATTTTTATAGTCCTTTGATAGTGGCTTGATCATTTTTCTATGTTCTGCCAAATGTTACCTCGGTTCAAACTCTATCCAGTATTCTCAATTACAGGTAGCCCTTTAGTTTAGGAATACGTACGTGAAGCAGCTCAGTTGCCTTTTCATGGCCTTGCTATCTTGCTTGAGCTTCTTTGCTGATGAGGCGAACTAGGTGCGCCCTCAATTAGATGTGCAATTTGAAGGATGTTCAAGGCATCGGAAGCTCAGATCAGGGGCAAGCTATTTGTGCCACCCTACTCTCCTATCTAAGATCGACCTGTCGGTGAACTAGTTGTTTGATTCAGAAGACCAAGTTAGGATGCTTTCGGTGGAAGCTTGAGGTATAACTTTTTTATTATTTTTCTTATTTGGAATTTGGAGTTACCTTAAAACTTGCATTATTTTTGCAGCACTGATTTTTGGAGTATGTAATAAGGATAAGTCCGAGGTCCAAGGGCTCCAGTAGCATTCCTATGATGGGATGGTGGAAGAAGGATCTCATAAAGGGCGAGTCAAGCCATTTATGGGACATCAACCTCTTTAGAGCTTGCTTGTCCGAATGCTTGAAGATGTAAGAAGAATGCTTCTCTCCTTTGTTTATTGTCTTTGTTATTCATTGTTTCCTATTTTTCTCATTATTGGTTTGCTGGTAACTTGGAACCCTAGGACTCAAACGAATAGCCTCCCATCTGTTGCTAAGAAACCATTTATGGGACTTTCCTTTTTCAGATAAAAGCCTGGAATCATATGAAAGGATGAAACAATAACTACTGATAGGTGGTAGATTGTCAGTATTTAGCTTATTATTTAACCTCTTTTAACACAAAAACCATTTGTAAAGCCTTCGCTACATTGTGGCAGCTATGAGATAATAGAAAAGCAAAGTTATCCTTAGCCTTTGTGGTTTATAACGTAATGGAGTTTTGTACAATTATTAGAAGGAGAACAAAGAGCCCAACATAGAGTACGAAGCAAGAACAATAGTTGAATTGCATCCCCAAATTTGGAAGCCACCTAGTGATGATATGGTTAAGGTGAATGTCCATTCCCATTTGATCAGAGGCAGGGCACTAACCTTAGTTTTGTTGCAAGGGACGATGAGAAGGAAACTCATGGCAGTTGGGGTGAAATAATCTAGAATCGACTGGTTAATTGAGATATCGTACCTAATGTCTATGAGATTTAGAATCGAAATGACTAAAGTTTCTGGATTTCGTAAAGTCATATTGGATTTAATGATGGCAATGTATATGTAAACTTTAGAACAAGAGAAAGTCAAGCACGCAATAGGGTCTTATAGTTGGAGATACTTTATTGATTGAGATCTCTTTTAACTATTGTAACCTTTGGGTTTTGGTAGAAAACAATTGATTAGAGGAGGTTCAAACCTCATTGATGATATTTCTATCAAGGACATTTATGGACTCTTGCTTGGTGAATGAATGAATTGGAACTCCTCTTAGAACCAAAGGTTACAACATAGATTGTCATTTTAGTTTTCCAATTTGTGGTGCAAAATGAATATTTTTCTTGGAGAAAAAGAAAATGTCAACTAAATTAGTTAAGTGGCAAAAAATGTCGGCTAAATCGTGGTAGTAAAGATAAATGTTGACCAATGCCGCTAGATAACTGAGTTTCTTTTAACCTTTCTTGCTACATAACTGGGTTTCGATCCAAAACTTTGAGGTTGTTTTAGGGGCAAAAATGTCAACTAAATTATTTACGTGATGGAAAATATCGATCAGTGAAGATAAATGTTGACCAAATGAATGGATTATGCATTTAAAATTTAGATTTGAACTTCTTTAAATATTTTCCTTCATCATACGGCAGAAAATTAGTGAAAAACATTATTTTTTTTCACCCAACCAAATACTACTTCAAAGCAAGGTTAAGAAAACCAGATCGGACCGGTCGGTCCAACCGGTTGGACCGGAACCGACCAGAGCAACCATCTGGAAATTGTTTTAACCCGTTTAGGCCATTGAACCGGGAAAAATCGGTAAAACTCGGTTGGACTGGCTGACTCGGTCAGACCGACCCATCCGCGATTGGACTGACTTTTTCCAACTTCTTATAAAAACTAAGTCTTTTTTTTGGGTCGTAAAGATTTCGCACAGGGCACTGCTCGACCCTTTCAGAGCATTCTTGGCATGCTTTCCATACTTTTTTACAAGGCTACCAAGTTTAAAAATTTGCTCAAAATAGCGATGCGGGACTTTCCAATTCTCACCATCTAACAAAACTTATATTTATGCAATGAGGGTTTTGTAACCACCTTTTACTCCATCAATGAGGGACCATAAATAAATTTCTTATTTCTCTTCTTCCTCATTGTTTTGTATTTGTAACTTTTTTCCATTAGGCTTTAGTAATTTATATTGTTAAAATCAAAAATATTTTTTTCATCAAATATATAACTTAATGATCTCTTCTCCCACATTATTTTGTAGTTGTTCATTTATTGTAATTTTTATCTCGTTTAATGTTAACCAACGTATATTTTTTATTTATCATCAAACTCTTGTAATTTCTATATTCATGCATGTATTACCAAATTATTATATCCAAATTATCCAACTCTTGTATGGTTTTTTTAAAAAAATTATGACCCTCTAATTAGTTGTGTTACCAAATTATTATGTCTAAATTATCTTTTTTACCCTTGAAATCATGTCATTTTAAGGGGTTGATTTTTATTTTGGGAGTGTGAATGCTTTATTAGGGAGTAAAAATGCACAAAGGCCTTGAGCTCTTTTACAAAGTCTAACTTTAATTACAAGCCCATGACTTTGCATTATCCTTGACTTGCCTTCCATGTTTTTTTATAAGGTTACCAAGTTTGAGAATTTATTCAAATTGACGATGTGAGACTTCTCAATTCTCACTATCTAACAAAACCCATATTTATACGATGAGAGTTTTGTAACAACCTTCTACTCTATCAATGTGGGACCATAAATAAATTTCTTATTGTTCTTCTTCTTCATTATTTTGTACTTGTAACTTTTTTCTATTAGACTTTAGTTAATAATTTGAAAAAAAATATAACAATATATAAAAAAATTTCTAGATTCATCAAATTTTACCGATCTAGTCCGATTTAATAAACTGGATCAATCAATTCAATCCCGATTCAAACGATCTGACTGATTGAATCATCGACCCACGTGACCTCAACCTTTGCTTCAAAGAACAGGGGGAAGAAAGCTCACTCGTTCCAATACCGACCGCTTTCCAAGGCCGCCTGACTTCTAGTTCTGCTGTGGAACCAAAGGCCGCTAAGCCACTGGAGTCCTTAGCTCTCACAACCTTACGCTTGGGAATCCCTCTCACCTCATCGCCAACTCTCCTGTTTCTTCTTCTTCTTTCTTTCCCTTTCTCTCTCCTTCGACGGGGCCGCCGCCAACCACTGTCCTCGGTCCGGCGTAGTTCCGCCATTGGAGTTGCTTCTTTCGAGATAAGGTATGTAATAAACTCTCCCCGACTTTTTACCCTGTTATGCCAATTCGAGTTCTATATTTTCCTATGTTGTGAACTCATAGCTTTTATCTTGTAAATTCGTCGTCTCAAAGTGATTCATTTAGCCTAGAAATTAGTGGGAGTTCAGTGAGAAACAGTCGTGGGTTTAATTGAGAAAGAGCGACCTAAAAAGACACAGTTACCATCGTGTTGTCATTTCACTCATTTGTTGGATGAGTAATTTGAATTTGGGAATTGGAATTGGAATTGGAATATTGAAATCCTTCTTTGTGTTTCGCATGTTCGCTAATTGACTGTGTTTGGTAATTGAAGTGGTGGAACACATGTAGGATGTTGGGTTATAGATTCCATTGCAAAGGAAGTTAAAGGTTGGATTAGTGAACCTTTGCAAAAAGCTGTGCTAGTTCTCTGCAAGAAGGTTGGATTCTTGCAGTTTGTTGCTATTAAAGTGTTAGAGGCTCGGGCAACCGCTGGAATAGGCTTTAAGGGATAAGTGCACGTTTGGGCAAAGGCATTGTGACCTTGACGGTAGGGCACTGATTCGTTTTTACTCTTTAGGCCCTTTTCAGGGCAACAAAGTATTTCGATCACCTTGCATAGCTAATAGTTGGTTAGTCGTATATGCTTATTTTAGAAGTTCTACTATATAAGCTTTATGAGATAGCTAATTAGCTAGATGATTGTAGAAAACATGTTTGGAGAAACTATGTTTTGGGTCATATATTGAATGGATAATGACATAAAGTATATTGTTAGAGTTGTTATAAAATTAGTGCTTGAATGAGCAAAGTGTAGGCCCCCCCTCTCCTTTTGATATATGACGCTCTAAAAGCAATTCCTACGAGGGAAAAACCATTAATGTAAGACGTTCTAAGAGTAATTCCTATGAGAAAATTCACACAAGAACTTTCAAATACTCAATATTTCAATTTAATTCAAGTCTGCCTCCCTAATGCTTAACTGGGAGTTAAATAGAAAAAAAGAAACATTAAGGAAACTAAGAGATAATGTAATCAAAAAGATACTGTTCTCAGCTAAAAAAGATAATGAGAAGATAATCTACTATTAAAAGATAATTACTAAATTCCTAAACTTTTATTTTCCGTGATACTGTATTGTTCTCCCCTACCGGAAGAGAACTCGGCTTCGGCGAGTTGTCTTGAGGGTACTAGAAGTGCAGGCGCAGTAGCGCAAAAATACACGACCATCAAATCATGGGCAGCTTGGCCATGCACGAAGAAGATACCCCAAACTACCATGGGAAGACGCCATAAACTCATTATCCAACTTCAACCAATGCCGGTGTCTGGATGCAGAAAAGGAGGGAGCTTTGGGCCCTAGTACTTGTAGAAGCACCAAAAGGAAGAATAGCAGGCTCAAAAGTACCTCAGTGAAGGGTTAGATCTTCCACATTGAAAATATGACTAATATCCAAGTTGCCAAGTAAAGTAAACACATAAGCATCAGATCACAACTTTTGGACAATTTGGTAAGGATCCATAGCTCGAGCGAGGAGCGCTGAGGAGCGCTTTTTGTGAAGTGTTTGGGTACTTGTTCAGGTTGAATATGAGTCATAATCTTAGTTTAAAAAAGTGCGCCTGAGGTGCACCTAGGCGCATTGTTGGGCGCCTCACGGTGGGTGCGGCAAAGCAAATCCTTTAAGGATGTCTCAATATGAGGCTCGAGGCGACCGAAGCGAGGGCTTTATTGATCTTAATTGAGAAGTGAATCTATAGGACAAAGAGGGGAATTTTTCACCATTAAAGTCACTTACCTTAGTCCTATATCACGATTTCAAGCATAACACCTCATGTAATTGCATATGATAGTTGCAAATTCATCCATAAAATTGACAAACCCTAAGATTAAAAAATCCCAATTTTCGAACCGTCAAGTATGGAGACCTAATGGTGCCAAAGAGTGTCAGATGTCCATCTTCATATTGTTTCGGTGGTCGTTCTTCACTGGAATTAGCGTAGTGGGCTTCGGTTACCAGCTTTCTTCTTCCATGGTGCATGGGGGGTCATTAGAAGTCTAGGTGGGAAGGGGCTAGGTTAGAATTTGTGCAGATTATTTCCTTTTTCAATCATAGTTTTTTAGTAAAGATTTGCTGTAGTCTTAATTTGTTATATTGTGTAAAATTCTTTCCTTCTCCTTTTATCTTTCATTTAGGAAAGAATCAGCCATATTTTTTTATTTTATTATATTTTTTCGAGTCAAAGTTGCCATTTTTTGTACTTTCTCTTTGTTCTGATTTTTTCTTTCCTTTAAAAACTTAGAGCAAGAATGTTTGTTACTTATTAGCATTCTGATTTTTATTTAAATAATATAGTTTACTTTTTATCGTATTTTAGACTATTTTACGAAGGTTTTTAACATTGTAACGGTTTATATTGATATCTAATTCCATATTGATGCAATCATATAACTCATTTGGGCAGTGCATTTTAAGCATTTTTGTGTAAAGGTGTGCCTTTCCCTTGAGGCTCACTCCTCGCGCCTCGGAGCCCTTTGTGCCTTAGTGCGCCTCATGTCTTTCTAAACTAAGGTCATAATAAAATCTCCCACCTCAAAAGAAGTGTGCCTGTAATGGACATCAGCTGAAAGCTTATAACTTATAACTGTCATTACTTATTGCAATTTTATGATGAATCTCATCATGCAAATCATGAGTATGTTGGACAAATATGGAGGCAGGTTTGGAGACTCGAGTATCAGGATTGAGGCCGATAAAATTAGGGGTTGTGATGGGAATACCCATGGACAATCTCAAAAAACTCTTACCCATTGACCTGATAAAGTTCCTTAATCTCTCGAAGGATTTATGATGAAGAAGAGAGATGGTTTCCTTGGTTGGAGGTAAATTGTGGGAGGTACAGGGGAGGATGAGGTCGGTGAAGGCTTTGGGCTTAGGGAAGAAAACAACTCTTTAGGCCGAAACGGGTAAGAGTGATTTGCTTGTTCTTAAACCTAAAGCTAGAGGTATTTTCTCTACCATGATGAGTGACATTGCAATCATATAGTCAAGGTTGACCTAATAAAATGCGAGCAACATCCATAGGCAAGACATTACATAGGATCTCATCCTTATATCTACCAATTTGGATAGGGACCTTACATCTATGGGAAGCCGTAAGGCTAGTCTTGTCGAACCAAGCTACCTTAAAGGGATGAGGGTGAAGCTCAACTTTTAGATTACAGTGCTTAATAGTTGACAGAGCTACCACATTCATGGTGCTTCCACCATCTATGACCATTTTCATCGAAATGTTGCCACACTTAACAAGAATATAAAAGATGGTGATACGTTTCCACTCATGACTTAAAACTAGTTTGGACAAGAGACACCTAATAACACTAAGATGAGAATCACCCTGAAGGAGATTGTTTTCGACATCTACAAGATCCTCATAACTTTCCTTAGGTTCCACAATCTCGTCCTCACACTCAATGGGCTCATGCTCTAAGGTAAGGGTACGATGGGGACACGCGGAAGTATAATGACCTCTCCCACGACAACTAAAACATTGCACTAGCACTAGCACTAGCACTAGCAGACAAGGTTGATTTGCAGGAGGCTGGAAGACTACAGGTCTTTGTATTGGAAGCACTCGCCGAAAATTGACTTCCCTTAGAGGCTAGTTGGGTGGGAGGCCTAGTCGAGAGGGTGGAATGTCTCACAGGTTTATTAAGTATTTTAACTTCTAACGCTTTATGCTAGGTCTTATCTAGTGTGAAAGGAGAAGAAAAAGTCACATCTTGTCTAAGATCGGGCCGTAGGCCATGGATAAATCAGGTTATGGTAATGGACGAGTCTTCCACAACTCACAACGCTGAATCAACTCCTCAAAGGCATTGGTATAGTCTGACACACAAAAATTAGTCTGTTGAAGATCGAGCATTTGGTCCACAAGGTGAGCTAGAAGGGAGATACTTTCCTTTCAACTTATCCTTCATAACTGCCCATTGGGTGTTGGGTGGCTATAGCATAAGCTCAAGGTGAGTGGTGAGTTTCTGCCAAAACTTCCTAGCGGCAGCCACAAGTTTCATTTTAGCACAACGAACACACTCAACGTTAGACATCCAATACCAATCAAAATAGTCATGCATGGAAATTAACCTGTCTGTGGTATCTAACCTACCATCATATGTGGGTACGTCAACCTTGACCTTTTGGGGTAATGTTTGAATGACCTTCATGCGCATTCCTACAGTCAGGTTCAAGTTTTGCATATCTAAGCTCCCTATAGATACTTAACCTCTTGTCGTCCCTAGGACTTTCAAACCTATGATCCCTACGGTCTCCATGACCATGTCTCCAACCACTTCCTGCTCTTGCTCTCGATAGCGAGAGTAAAGTGGTGGTTGCTTGGGTTCCCTCTCCTCAAATTCAGTAGCCCGATCCGACTTATAGACGACCCACTTACGGCGGACACTTCCCTCCACAAGAAGTTTAGGGGAATCTTTTGGTGGGGTCTGAGAGTGGTCAAACATGGGGGTAGTTTTTCAAATGCTCGGGTTAGTTTGTCAAGTAGTTTTTCAAATGCTCGGGTTAGTTTGTCAATCTTAGCCTATAGCTGGTCAAACCTCTCATCTTGACGGTTAAGTCCTTTGGAAAAGGCATCAATCTGGGATTGGTAAGGCTGTTTGGGGATGATGACATGCTGAATGCAAACAATGAATGCACGTGCTGAGATTAATCTAAATTGCAATAATAATGTGAAAAATAGGCAATTACTAAAGACAAAGCAGAGCACAAAAATTGATATGGGTTACTGATGTGACTCAAACATAACAGGGAAATTGGAACAGGAAAATCAGATTAATGCAAGGGCTTAAAAGCCCGAGTAATCAGACATTAATCTATTTTTCGCAGCAGAAAATCCACACAATCCCCAAAGTAATTGGAGTCCTTTGTACCTCTTAGTGCGCCTTATTACTAGTTTAAGCCCCATCTCTTCCCGAACTGCAGCACTAATCTGAGCATGTTGGCAATAAGTTGGCAGTCTTCACTGCATGGTGACAGTGCACAGCCAACCTGCAACAGCACCACAGGGACAAAAACAAACAGCAAAAACAGTAGCACAGTGACACCAGCAGCACAACTAAAAGGGCAATGAACGGAAGACAACACAGAGAACGGTTGCCGGCGAGGTGACCGGCTGGTGGCGACAGAAGGCCACTAGTAAGGGGATCTCGGTCGTCACTGATGGTAGAAGAAGAAGTCCCAACAATTGCGAAGGATTTTAATGAATTCTCCGCTAGGGTTCTGAAGTTGACTTAGATGAACCAATTGACACTGGAATGGGTATGAATTCCTTCAATTAGATTGGGGTTTAGGGGCGAAATACAGAGGAAAGTGGAGAAATGATGACAATTTTGGAGGAAATTAAAGAATCGTAGGCGATTTTGTGGGTTAGGGTTCGCGCATTGGTGACCAATCAATTGAAGTAAACTTTGCTGCGGTTTACCTCAATTGCTTTGGGGGTTTTGGACGAAATTTAATGGGTAATCAAGGGTTAAGATCAATTTTGGTGGATTGTGAGGAGTGAGGATGAATTGAGGAGCTAGGGTTGCGAAATTGGGGATTTTGCAAATTAGGGTTTGTGAATTGGGCCTTTCAGGGTTTCGACAATCGGCCAGAAATGGCGGAGGTCTGGTGGTGGCAACCGAGGGGTGGTGGTTGGTGGTGGCGGCCGACGGGACTGGTGGTGCAATCGAGGGGGTGGGGGTGTGCGGCTAGGGTTTTTTTTCCTGGTTTGGTGTTTTTTTCCTCTTGGGAATGTGAATGGGAGAAAAAAATGGAAAAGGAAGCACAAAGGCAGCGGCAAAGATCGCAAGAAGCTATGATACCAAATTTGATGTAGGGCGCTCTAAAAGCAATTCCTATGAGGGGAAAACAATTGATGCAGGATGTTCTAAGAGCAATTCTTACGGGAAAATTCACACAAGAACTTTCAAATACTCAATATTTCAATTCAATTCAAGTATGCCTTCCTAATGCATAATTGGGAGTTTAAATAGAAAAAAGATCTAAACATTAAGAAAACTAAGAGATAACGTAATCAAAAGATATTGTTCTTTAGCTAAAAAAGATAATGAAAAGATAATCTACTATTAAAAGATAATTCCTAAATTCCTAGACTTTTATTTTCCGTGATACTGCATCACCTTTACCCATCCAAAAAATCAAAACGAGCAAAAGGTAAGTCAGGGAAGAAACAGTGAGTACTGAGTTGTTGCCTGGTTGTTATAAAGTGTTCATAATTGTAAAATCTTAAAAACAATACGACATATGCTAAATGCTGGTGTGAAGTGCTCTTTTGGACCAAGTAGTGTGTCTGCTTTGTCATAATGCTAAACCCTTGCTAAAAAACAATTGCTGAGCAAAGTTTCGGAACTGGTGCATGAGCTGCTGTAGCATTGTTTAGGCCCCATCTCTGCAAATAGAGAAACTGCAAGGGAAAATTTTCTGTAATAATTGCCAGTAGGTCAGCGGTGTTTTGGATTAGGATCTTCTCCATTGTGAGTGGAAACTTCACAACTCTAGAGTAGTCCAAGTATTCTTATCTACTTTGATAAGGGAAACACTACCAGTTCTTAAGTTGTTAATGCTCTACCTCTAATTTGGTTTAAAAAAATTTCTAGCCTATTTCTTGGTGGAAACTAAGTTATTTCCTCTTGCATTGACCATCCTATTCGGGGATGCCATCATATACATAAGAGTGGATCTGTCGCAGGGGATGAGTCAATGAGGACTGTTAGTTGTTAGCTTCTTCAGCTTCTGCAAGTGGTCATCATCATACCTACGAATGCTATACAAGCGCTGCATTTGCATATTCAGATGAAAGTCTGCCAGATTTGAAAGTGGTCTGTTGCTAGTAGGTGTATGGCAATATGTTTTCAGCTTTCATGATCAGTTTGTCATGTAATATTTTATTTGTTTGTATAGATTTGCTGTATTGATTGAATTAAAATATGTTTCTATTGTTAACAACTGCAGGACTGATCTCTCAAATTTGGCGGAATTGAATGGCTGTTTCACCTTGTGGAACCATATGGACCGCTCAATGGGGTTTTCGTCCCCTATTTATGTCAAGACATTCATTGGAAGACAGATTATTGACCTTTAATGGCTGGTGAGTGCTTGGCAGATACCTTGCCTAGAAGTTCATGTCATGTCTGCTGTTTCTTGGGTTTGCCAAGTAACACTAAGAATTTTCAATATATTGACTGGGCATTGCTAGTCTCTGTATGGAGTGTCCATTGAATATCCCAGTTTTTTATCTGCACATATTGATTAATTAAAGTAAACACCTAGCATAGAGGCTGTCTGGATACCTAGACATTCATGTCATCTGCTTAATATGTTAAGGATACATTCTTATAATCTTATGATGAAATTCCCATTCAAGGCAGATTGTAATGCTAGTCTGAATTGGAACTTTCTCTGAGACCTTTCTTCATAGATATTCTTGATGAATGAAGCTGAAAGATTTGACACCAAAAATGGAGTAAAGATGAGAAGCAGTAGAGGTGCAGGCTTAAGTTCCTGGTGGGGGAAGAGTGGAGTCCTAGAGAGGGAGAAGGATAGGATTCAAAATGGGAGGGCGAAAGAGAGAAGAGGAAAGACGTAGAAAAAGGTTCCTTAAAGTGAAACTCTTTTCGCAATCTTCTGAGCATGATCACTGACTGCTTGAGCTGAATTCCTTAGATCATAACATGAGGTCTGCATGATGGATCACCTCATGTTAGTATTGTTGTTTTGTTTGCAGTACGCCAAACAAGATGCGAGCATTGCAATCCCTTAGCTCCAGCATGTTATCGCCAGATCCCTTGCATAAATTGTTTAATGTGAATTCAGCTCGAAGTCCATGCTATAGAAGGGGTGATCGTCTCGTCATTAGGGCTGGGGCTGTGAGTATTTTTCTCACTTCCTATATTCATTTTATTTTGGAGTGGTTGTTTCTGTCCGATTTTCCTGAAATTCTTTCTTTCATGTTTTTGTTAGTTACTTGTTTACGTGTTGTATATGTGAACAACTAATCTGCAGGACTACTATTCGACTCTTGGAGTATCAAGAAATGCCAGTAAATCAGAAATAAAAAGCGGTAAGTTGCAGTTCTGTTCAATCTCATTGCTATTGCTGGTTTATAAGAAGAGAAAATCGTTGATGTACCAAATTCAGACATCTTAAAACTTCCCAGAACTGCTTGGCAACGTAATGATTAGTTTATTTTGATCTCTCTAAAATGACTTTTTGGCTTATTGGGGGTACGGTTGTCTATACTTGAACTTTCCTAAGCTCTATGGGCCTGGTCGCTTCACTATTTGATAAATGTTAAATGCTCCAAAACGCTAACCTCTATTTCTAAATGCTCGCCAACGCGCCAAATGCTGTGAGCTGCTGCCGAATGCTCCTAAACGCTAACTGCTAAACCTAATTGCTCTCAGCGCTTTTGGTGGTGGTAACTGCTAAACGTTAGTTTTAAACATCGTAATGAACAAACCCTACCTTGGAGGGATTTACACTTGGTTAATTGTTGTGGCAGCATCCAAGCTTCCTCTATCTATTAAGATGCATTTCCTTTGGCCTTTGCTCTTGAATTACATTGGCAAACTGGATATGTGCATGGCTTTTGAATACTTTTTAGCTGTGTTGTTTTGGTACATGTATCGGCAATCTTTAGCAATTGAATAAGCCAGATTTTGGCTTTGGAAATGGCCCTAATGATGAATTGATCATTGGGCAAGTCTTTTTTTTTTTTAATTTAAAAATTGTGGATTAAGCAGAATGTCTCATATAATAGCCATTTGTTTCTTTTTCAAGTTAATGCCTTTCAATGCTATGGTCCACCAGAGACAACGTCTTCTTTGCACGTTTATTGTGCTCCTCTTCAACAACCTAGTCTGCAGGTGACTTTGGGGCAATGGTTTGGTTAGTAATTTACCAAAATGATGAGACTTCAATGTTTCTATGTTCACAAACAAGGGACCATTTTAGTATCATATGTTGACAAGTGGAGAGATGAAAAAGCATACTATTTTTGACTTGCATTGATTGTAAGCAAGAATTGCAAACATAAATTCTTGTGAGCCTCTCCCATGCTTCTTGTTGACAATATCTTAGTAAAATATCACCTTATTCAACTTATAAGGTTGAGACATTGATTATACTTGATAAATGAGTTTGTTGTAGCAAGGGATATTTGTTTGGGTGTTTGTTTGGTTGAATTGAAATATCTTAGGTGGATACTTGGGGATATTGATATCTTGTGTCAAAGAGTGTAGAATAAAAAAAGGCGATCATTCATTGCTGTAATTGGGGTGATCGCGACAAGGAGGCATATCATCTTCCCTAATCTAGCAGGTTTAATGAGATCCTTTCTAATGTGTTGTGATAAGCTATCTGAAATTCCCAGTAGTTTCTATTCCATGAGGAATCTAATAAACTAAATTAGGTCTTCATCACTATTTTAAGGCGAAATGTCATTGTGTTGGCAAATAAGTCTACTGAATGGTAAAGTAGGTTTGATGGCTTTAATGAGTGGATGCAGTATTTTGGTGTTGAAGAGTTCAAATGTGTGGTTCAGGCAAACCTTTGAAAGAATATGTGATGAAAGAAATTTGTCTTGATTCTCTATTTGTATTTTTGTGCAATGTCACATCTGTTCCTGTGTCTCTGTGTGAGCGTGCGTGCATGTGTGTGTGTGTCTCTCTCTCTCTCTCTCTCTCTCTCTATATATATATATATATGTGTGTGTGTGTGTGTGTGTATTATGTGTATATATAAGTGGTGATCAAAACTGGTTAACTCAATTAACCGAAAATTAGTTAACTGGGAATTCGGTTCACAAAAATTGTGAACTAAAAACGAACTAAAACTTTTTGTTAACTTGTTTTCGGTTAGCCAAATTTTTCTGTTCGACAAAAATAAGAACCGTAACCGAATTGAAAAACTCAGTTAACCAATTTTTTGGCCCATTTACTAGTTAAACGTTAGTTTAAATTGTCAAATTTCAATTTTCACCCCTTTTTTATTTAATTTAACTATTTGAGGATTCAAAATGCGATTTCGGTCGCAATTTCGGTTTCAATAGTGATATGGCAAAAGCGCTCTAATACGGCAATCGTGTTCGTTATTGTGGCTATTGCGGCATGAAAATGCGGTTCGCACAACTCCAAAACCTTTCCAATGCGGCCATTTCATTGCAGCTCGGCCATATCTTGAATCCACGATTGT
>JAKOGI010000639.1:462500-472290 GCA_029747015.1 Carnegiea gigantea
TAAAATAATACCTATAATTCTATAAATCCACTCCATGACATACAACTTTATTTTTAGAATTAAAAAAACGAAAAACTAATTAAAATAATTAAAAAAAATCCAGCTTGAAAGCCTGGGAGTCTCCTCGGTGATGCGGGCCTCCTCGTGAGGCACGGGCCACGAGGCGCTCCTTGGAGACATTTGCTTGCCTCGCCCGCTCTTCTTTCTCTCTTTTTGCCTCGGGAGGAAACCGCTGCTGATGGTCTTAATTATATTGATATACCAAGTTGCTTGTAGAAGAGTTTGTCAGACATTAAAATTAAATGGCCTGCTGAATTTTATGTATTTACTCCCCCCCCCCCCCAAAAAAAAAAAGGGTTCTATGCATCAGTTCCTGACCATGTACCTATGGCTTTGTCTATTTGACTTCATGAGAGACTGACTTTATTAGATAGGTAGATGAGAGTCATGAGACGCAGTTGAATGACTATCTTGAATTCTTGATGATGCTTTCCTTGTCTTGTCCATGTTGATAGGAGCTCCTATTCTAACTTTCGAGCCTTTTTCTTTTTTTTTTTTTTTTTTTTGGCCGGGGGGGGGGGGGGGGGGGGGCGCGGTGTTGGTAGAAGGATTGGTAAGTGAAATGCTTATTTAGGCCCAGTACATAGGCCAAGGGAGGTGGAACACAATGACCAGACCAGGCCCAATGGAGGCCTAACCTTCAATGACCCGGCCACAAGGGGTCTGAGACAAAGGGAGAGTTTGCACACTTCATCAATTGATCCCAGGATGCAGGGGCTAACGTCCCACCCTTCTTGCTTAATTAACTTTTGAGGACACTGGAAAGGAGAAATGATTTGGGCGAAAAGCATTCCTGGCTTGCATTTGAACTCTTGATATTAGGAATTGATGCCAAGCAGCCTTACATGGTTAAAAGTGATCTGCTTGCAGAGTTGTCTATTGTGTCTTATAGGTGCAAAGCCACATCACTGTTTTAAATTGTCCTGTTTCCGGTCAAGTGTGTATGATGTAGTATTGCTCCCTGATATTCAGAGAAAATAGGGCCTTCTGCAAAATGTGGAAGTTTTTATGTGATGCAGGATAAGAGTAAAGAATGAGTAAAAAGATTTAGAAAATTAGAATATTTTGATATTGGAGATCTTTTGTATTTTTTATTATTTTCATAACTTATTTTTAAGCATATTTTAGGATAGCCAAAATTAGGATATTTAGTGATATTTTATTAAGAGTTAGTTTCTAGTCTATTAGGATAATATTAGATTATATATTTTTACCCTTTTCTAGTTTATATCTTATTATTTAGGTTTCCTAATACTAGTTAGCCTATTGGTTATATAAACCCCTTTATGTAATTGAGGAAGACAGATTATGAATAAGAATTGATATTTTTGAATTTAAGTAAAAGTTCTGTGAATTTTGTCTATGTGCGAATTTGCATCAATTATTCTCCTTTGTAGGAATTACTTTTAGAGCGTCCTATATTAATTTGGTATCAGAGCCCGCAATCTTTGCCGCTGCCCTTGATCTTTTCTTTTCCCTTTTTTCCCTTTCTATTCCCCCCCTCCAAAAAAAAAAAAGAAAAACAGCCAACCCAAAAACCCTAGCCGCGCACTGCCAGCCTAACCCTGCCACCAGGCTGTTGGTCACCACCGCCCGCCACCGCTCTTGATCCGCCTGCCTTGGTCGGCCACAATCCACCCGTCGCCGAAGGCCCACCATCGCCGGAACCATAAACCGCAAAAATCGCGAACCCTAAGTGTGATTGTGGCCCAATTTTTGATCCTAAACCCTCAATTTGGCGTTAATCCATCAAATACTCCCAAGATTGACCTTGCCCCTCGATTTCCCACTGCATTTCGGGCGAACCCCTCAATCAATTGAGCTAAATCGCATCAAAATTGGTTCAATTGAGCGTTTATCCAAGTTGCGAAACCCTAAGTAGCGAACCGACTTTCGCTTGCAAATTGAAGGTTGCTGTGCCTTCGGTCATTGACAGAGAGGGCCGAAACCCCCTGGCTATGGTGTGCCGCCACCGCTGGCCCCTCATCTTGCTGGAAATCATCCTCGGTGGCTCAAATCGTTGTTCGTTGTTTGTTGTTGCCGCGGTTCAAAGTCCTTATTGCTAAGTGTTCAACCTCCTTGCTACTGCTGTTGCGCTCCCTGTGCTGCTGTGGTGGTGCTATTGCTGCTGTTGAGTAGGTCTGGGGAATCCGGTTCTGCTTCAGCTGCAGATTGTTGTTGATTTAGATTCATGACATTGTCATGGTGTTGCTCAAACCAGCATGGTTATTTAAACAAAATCTTCCAAACCAATTTTTCCAAGTTGCGACTCAATTGCTTAATTCTCTAGCATCTTCCAATGACCCCCTTGAATTGTTGGAAAAACTTGAAATACTCCTGGCTCAAGTACACCAAGACCCTCAGCATCCATACAAGATGCACTAGTGCCCTTTAAAGAAGTTTTGCTCTCAGAAGAGCTTGCAAATCATGCAAAATTTGATGTTCAGATTTCTTTTACTTTATGCCTTTCTGAGCTCATTCGGATTAACGCACCAAATCCCCCTTTTGAGGATGAGCCGATGAAGAGAGCCTTTCGAGTCATTGTGTCATCTTTTGAAGCTCTACCTGATAGTGATGACAAATCATACCAGAAGAGACGTCATGTACTTGAATCCATGTCTAGAGTTAAGTCTTATGTGGTGCTGGTAGATCTTAAATGTTATGCTCTTGTCTTAGACATTTTCCACCATCTGTTAGCATCCCTTAAAGATGATCATTCTTCTATGACTCTTGCATATGTAGAGTCCATCCTCGTGGGGATTCTCATTGAAGTTGATGACCTCTTGTTGAAATTTCTTATTTTCGTGCTCTATCGGAGTCATCACGTTATTAGTCAAAGGGTATTGGATGCATGGGCATCTCGGATCCCTCTTCAACAAATTATTTACTCTATAGATGAAATTGCACAAATCGAGGAGAATGGAATTAAAGAGCGTCCGAATGAGGAGGGCATTGGATTCAAAAATGCTGATGAGGAGTCTTAAAATGCTACATATGAATGCAAGACAATGTCTAATTTTGGAGATTTTTGGTCTTGATGTCTAGAATTTTATCATGTGGAGATATCAAGACTAGAAGATGGGCACTTTGATTTGCTTATCCCTAATGCACTTCTAGTTGGCAGGAAGTTACATCCATTACTTCGATCCTTACTTTTTTGGGAGAAGCTCTACAAATTACAGTTTTCTCATATGTGCTACGAAGTGATGATGATCTCTTGCTTGATTTTCTTTATTATACCCATGTACAAAACTTGAGGATGAGTTTTTTCCAACCAGGGGAGAATGATGCAGGATAAGAGCAAAGAATGGTAAAAAGATTTAGAAAATTAGAATATTTTGATATTGGAGATCTTCTGTATTTTTTTATTATTTTCGTAGCTTATTTTTAAGCATATTTTAGGATAGCCAAAATAAGGATATTTGGTGATGTTTTATTAAGATTTAGTTTCCTAGTCTATTAGGATAATATTAGGTTATATATTTTTACTCTTTTCTCGTTTATATCTTATTAATTAGGTTTCCTAATACTAGTTAGCCTCTTGGTTATATAAACCCCTTTATGTAATTGAGGAAGGCAAATTATGAATAAGAATTGATATTGAATTTCAGCGAAAGTTCTTATGTGAATTTTATCAGTGTGAGAATTGCTATTAGAGCGTCCTACATCAACTGTCCCCTTTGTAGGAATTGCTGTTAGAGCGTCCTACATCATTATGCCAGTGCATGTACATCTTGTATAGAAAGGAAAAGATGCAGAAATCTTTGAAGCAACGTGATGTTCTCTGCTGGAGTTGTCGTTTGTTAGCATGGGGTGTCATTGGGTGTGTCAACGAGATTGATTAAGAGCTTCATTTTCTAGTTTTGCTGTGTCTTTTTGTTAACAAATCTGTGCCGTGTTCTTATTTGTACTTGACAGTATTCCTGTGTGTACTTGACACTATTCCTGTGTGCAGCCTATCGCAAACTTGCAAGGAGTTACCACCCTGATGTTAACAAGTAAGTTTATTCTTTCATTTTTGTTTCTTTGTGGATGCACCGTTTCTCTTGTTCTGCTACATTGTAATTTGTATTCCCTCGAGAAGCCTCGTTAGTTGGATTAGACAATATTTCTTCGTTGTTTTTGTGCGTTCATATCAGACTGCATACAACCTGTCAGTCTTCTTGGTTGAACGTGTAACCCACATTCTTATGTCCCCAGTTTCCATGGATCATAAAAAGCTTGAATTTGCCCACAAGAAAATTGCATCCAAAAACCACATTTTGAGATGTGTGAATTGGAATTTGGAATATACAAGTGGGACAAAGGATCATTATTGAGACTCATTCTCAGAGTTCCTTTGCCTTTACAGTGCGTTTCGAGTTCTAATTTGTGTTTTTGTTTACATTGTACCTTAGAGAACCTGGAGCAGAGCAGAAATTCAAGGAGATCAGCAATGCGTATGAGGTATAGTGACTCCTCTGTTCTCTACCTTTTGTCCCCCTCTCCTTCGCCATGTGAACCCCCCCCCTTGCGGTGCGATTTTTGCGTCTTCTTATTATGGTCTTATTGCCTCTTTTTAATGAGCTATATAGTAGATGATGAATTGAACCAATTGTAGGTCTTGTCAGACGATGAGAAAAGGTCTATATATGACAAATATGGGGAAGCTGGACTTAAAGGTGCTGGAGCTGGCATGGGTGTAAGTCATTCTTATATGGCTATCGTTTGATGGGCTTATTAAAATGCCCCAGTTCCTTCTTGCAATTGTCCCTTGGTTTGAAACCGCATCTTTTGCAGGATTTCACCAACCCCTTTGATCTCTTCGAGTCCTTATTTGACCTTGGCGGTTTTGGAGGTGCGGGCACTAGGGGGTCTAGATCTAGGGCTACGGAAGGTGAAGACCAGGTGTACAAGCTAGTCCTCAACTTCAAAGAAGCCATTTTTGGCGTGGAAAAGGAGATTGAAATTAGCCGTCTGGAAACGTGTGGCACTTGCAATGGATCAGGTGCCAAACCCGGCACTCAGCCAACCAAATGCACCACATGTGGTGGCCAAGGCCAAGTCATCTCTGCAGCACGGACGCCACTTGGTATCTTCCAGCAGGTGTCCACCTGCTCGGCTTGCAATGGGACCGGGGAGACCTTAACTCCTTGCAACACATGTGGCGGTGATGGTAGAGTGAGGAAGTCAAAGCGGATTAGCTTGAAGGTCCCGGCGGGTGTTGATTCTGGGAGCCGGTTGAGGGTCAGAGGAGAGGGTAATGCTGGAAAGAGAGGCGGGCCCCCCGGTGATCTCTTTGTGGTCATTGAAGTCCTCCCAGATCCCGTGTTGAAAAGGGATGACACGAATATCCTTTACACATGCAAAATCTCTTACATTGATGCGATCTTAGGAACAACGTTGAAGGTCCCAACGGTGGATGGGACAGTCGATCTAAAGATACCGGCTGGAACCCAACCTGGGACGACCCTTGTTATGGCTAAGAAAGGGGTGCCCTTGTTGAACAAGCCGAACATTAGAGGAGATCAGCTAGTGAAGGTGCAAGTCGAGATCCCCAAGCGGTTAAGTGATGACGAGAGAAAGCTCATTGAAGAGCTAGCAGATCTAAACAAGGCCAAGGCTCCCAACAGCAGAAGATAGTCCAGAGTGTGAAGAAAAACATGGTATTCTTGGTTGCTTTGCTTTCCTTTCAAGTTTATGGGTGTTGGGAGTTTCTGAAACTGGGAAGTGGAAGATAGGGACCCGGGTCCTCTCATGCTCCGCCTCCAATTCTGTCCAGCAAAAAGAAAGCACTTACGATTCTAGCAGGAATATTTTGGCAAAGGGCTGATTCGGTTGTATTTCTATACCTACCTGTATGTTAATCTCTCCTTTTCTTTTTTACCTTTTTTCCTGGCATTTTTTTCACATTGGTCTTTTCTGAGTGTATTTTGGTGGAATAATTGTAAATCATGAGGCGATTAGGCAATTAGATGCTTATTTATTGATTCTTAGCCCATTGATTTTAGCTAATACTAGCAATTATTGAATGCTTATGAGATTCAACGCTGATGTTGGCATGCCGGCTTCTGTTTTTCCCTTCTTCTGTGTATAGTCTATTGTTTTGCGAAGGTAGTTTGGGATGTGTCCTCTGCAGCCGTGTTACGAAAACTGGATCGGACCGGCTGGTCAGAATGAGAACCGCCAACCAAGCTGGTTTGAATAATGCTTACACTCGCTTTGACATTTCACCCGAAAAACCAGTCAAAATCGGCGTCTCGGATATGGAGTTAACCTGTACGGGCTCTGGTTGGACCGGATTTTTGAGTGAAAAATCCACAAATGTAAAGGGAAAGAACAGAAGTCCCAGATCTATAACAGTACAAAATCTTTGCTAACGATTTTTGTCTCTTGCACACTCAATACTTTCAAGAGTCCACGGTTTGTTTTGTCCACCGATGGCCTTTCAACAAACTTCGGAGCTAGATGTTTTCAATGGCCTTTCTTTGCTATGATGTGTGTGTGTGTGTGAGCCGTGAGAGGGGGGGGGGGGGGGAGGGAGGGAACCAAGAAGTCTTTGCTTTTTTCTATGCCCACCGCGGATGTCAAGCTAGAGGAAGGAGATGGAAGAGTAAAAAGGAGTGATGACTTGATTATGACATAGCTCACCGTTAATGTTGCCCTAGTTTCTTTTTTTAAATGACAAATAAGGAGTCTGGCAATGAAGCCAATGGCAGCACTAATAGGGCCCTCGATAACACGTCAAGTTTATGCCAATACACTTTCTTCCTCCTTTTCCTTTTTTTTGGGGGGGAGGGAATTAACTTGGTACTTAATCCTTCTTTATTGGTTTTTTATGAATATATATATATATATATATATAATATATATAAATATATAGTCTAATATATATATATATATATATAGATATATCACACGCGATATAAATATGATATATATATATATAGCCACACACACAACACACACATACACACCACACACAAACACACACAACATATATATAATGTATGTGAGATGTATACACATGTATCAATATGTGTATATATATATATCTATGCGTAATATATGTGGTGTATATTATATATACCTATATATATGATATCCTAGTATGAACCCGTGTTTTGCATATATATATATATATATATATATATATATATATATATATATATATATATATATATATATAGTATATATATATATATATATATATATATATATATATATATATATATATATATATATATATATATATATATATTCAAAATAATCAATGAATTTTAATTGTAGACAAAGTCAATATTGTAATTTAGAAAATGATACTTAAATTTATTGAAAAATATGAATAGACAGCACTTTTATGCATAACTATTGAAACTCAATAATTAAAACAACGTATGATTATCAAAGATACGATATAAAGTATGACAAAGATTGTAGGTAGTCAAAATGAAACTAAAAATCATGCTAAATGACATGATAATACGTTAATTTGTGGTGCCAATGATGAAGAATTCACATTCACTTCTGGTACCTACATTAAAAATTAAGTTCTTAGCAATAATTTGATTAGCAATGATATAATGAAAATTATAATTATATCTTGTGTACCTGATGTACCTAGCATCAGTATTTTGTAAGTAATACATCTCCTCCTTCCATCTAACTAACGCAATAAGAGTGATAGACAATTTTGCTTCATGGTATCATCGAGGCTTCATAATAAATACTTATGGTTTATCTATATAATCATTTATAATCGCATATACTGATAGATGACTATACGACTGTAGAGAATATTATAATAAGATAGTTAGTAATCAAAAAATAAAGTGTCCAAAACATAATGAACAATATGATACATGTGTTACATATGAATCCAATTGTGTTATATGCAAAATAGCCCGAGCATCCTTATGAAGAATAATAAATCTTCTATAATCTATATGATCTCGCCAAAAACTATATAGATTTACCTATAATTCATATAAAAGAATATAGTACATAATAATGTAAACTGTTCAACCAGGAATTGAGTTAATTTATACCCTTCATTATCTATTATTTGCTCCATAATAAATGATTAAATTAGAATTTTAATATTATTTTATTTATTTTATAGGAATTGAAAAAAACTTGGGAAAAATAAATAGTATTCAACTGATTAATATTGGATCAAGTGGAGAAAAGGAGAAGAAGAAGAACCGGCCCATTAACCATGGCCTAATTATCCCTCCCTCTTCCAGTCTCAACTCTTTTTCTCTCTCTCTTCACACTATGCCTTTCCGTCTTGTTCTCCCACAGCCTAGTACGCGAAGCCCATTTGCATGTCTAATGCCAAGGCAACCTGAAACCCCAGCTTCCCTTCTCTCTTTCTCTTCTCTCCCATAAGGGTCAGTTCTCTTCTTTTCCTTTCCTTGGCTCGCACGCGCCCGTTTTTCACCTTCTATGGGGGCCTGAATTCCCCTTCCAAACTGGCCTATTTCGCCCCTAACCCAACCCCATCCAAGACCAGTTCTTTTTCTTTCTTTCTTTTACTTAATTCACATGTGCTTGGACATGATATCCAACCCTCTCTCCCTTCTTCTTTCTTTGCTTTGCTACCCAGAAAAGCCCAACTCCACCTTCTTGGCGTGCTGATACTTCATCACCATCATTCTTGTTTTCAGTTGTAGATTTAAACTCTAAAATTTGGTTCAAGATTCAGAATTTTGCTAGAACTGATTTTTTATTTGTTAAGATTCAAAGTCAAGCGATAGTTGCAAATTCAAGTTTGTATTCTTCGTGCATTGGCAGAGCTTCAGTCTAGCCTATATTCGAGTTTTCGATACTGGTCATCCTTTGGATAACTGGATTATCTATTCGGTTCATATATGCGTTTAGATCCATATTTTCATTCCAAGTCAGAGCTGAAAGGAGTTGGAGGTGAAGAGGTTAAGCTTACTTTCTCTCCTGTTTGTTAAGTTCTCTGTTTATGCTTCGGTTATCCAAGTTTGATTTTGCTTTGCATAATTTGCCCATTGTTTAAGTTAATGGTGATGGATAGGGTAAGCTTCTTCCTGATATTGATCTCTAAAGTAGCGTTTTAAAATAATTGGGTACTAATTAACTAAGCCTTGACAATTTAATTCAATCGTATCATATTTAGTTTTATAGCGATCTAATTTCGTAACACATCCCTGAGGATCGGCACCTGTACTTGCTACAGTGATCAATTATACACTTGTAAAATTTACAACATAAATATACAACTGGAAATGTATAATCAATAGTACTTAACAATGAATAAGTTAGATAATTTTTTAGACTATCATAATTTTCAAATTATTATAGAGAAATTAAGATATTATAACTGCTATTAAAAATATTTGCTAAACTTATTGTAGTATATACAACTGGAAGTGTATAATCAATAGTACTTAACAATGAATAAGTTAGATAATTTTTTTGACTATTATAATTTTCAAATTATTATAGAGAAATTAAGATATTATAACTGCTATCAAAAATATTTGCTAAACTTATTGTAGCATATACAACTGAAAGTGTATAATTAATAATACTTAACAATGAATAAGTTAGATAATTTTTTTGACTATCACAATTTTCAAATTATTATAGAAAAATTAAGATATTATAACTGCTATCAAAAATATTTGCTAAACTTTTTCTAGTATATTTCTATATATTAGAAATTTTAGTTGATAGTTTCTCATAATTTGCACCTATCAATAATTGCTTCTTCTTAAAA